>PVJS01021316.1:0-31648 GCA_004027185.1 Glis glis
GTACTGGGGATTGAACCCAGGGGCATTCTCCCTCTGAGCTCCACCCCCAGCCCTATTTTTTAGTCTTTTTTTTTTTTTTGCGGTACCATGGATTGAACTCAGGGGCGTTCTACCTCCGTGCTACACCCCTGGCCCTATTTTTTATACTTTATTTTGAAACTGGGTCTCACGAAGTTGTGGAGGGCCTCACTAAGTAGAGAGAAAGAGAGAAAGAGAGAGACAGAGAGAGAGAGAGAGAGAGAGAGAGCTGAGGCTGACCACGAACCCGGATCCTCCAGTCTCTGCCTCCCAAAGTACTGGGATTACAAGCGTGTGCCACCACGCCCGACTTATTCTTTATTTTGAAACAGGGTCTCACTAAGTGTGGAGGGCCTCACTAAGTAGCTGAGGCTGGCCACGAACCCAGATCCTCCTGTCTCAGCCTCCCAAGTACTGGGATTACAAGCGTGGGCCACCACGCCCAGCTATTTGTGTGTGTGTATATGTGTGTGTGTGTGTGTGTGTGTGTGTGTGTGTGTGTGTATGTGTATGTGGGATTGAACCCCAGGGGTGGTGCTCTACCACTAAACTACATCCCCAGCCCTGTAAACAGGTTTTTTTTTTTTAATTTGAGACAAGGTCTTATTAAGTTACCCAGGTTGGCCTTGAACTTGTGGTCCTCCTGCCTCAGTCTCTCAAGTAGCTGGGATTACAGGCATGCACCACCATGCCAGACTGCTGTTGTGCATTTTACAGATGAAGAAATAGATCCTAAGCATTTAAGTGCTTTGCCTAAAGTCAACACAGCAAAGCTGAGACTTGAAACCAGGCTTGTCTCCTGCCAGGACCCCTCTTCCCCCCCACGTCTCCCCCCACCTCTGATGCTCATAATTGCAGCCCATGGAGCCAGGACCAACCATCAGGCCAAGAGGTGGGCAGAGAGGGGTAGAACAGCCCTGTGCTCCAGGCTATTGGCTGATGCAGGAGAGTGGGTACAGAAACTAGATTGAGTTCCTAAGAGCTCTGCAGGACGCAGGTTGCCAGGGTGGACATAGAGGTGGTACAGTGGAGGTGGAGGTGTGGGGAGGGGTACCTTGTGTCTCTTCTTCCGCTGTGTGATCTCTTGGGTCCCTGCTTCTCTCTGAGGCTTAGCTTCCTCATCTGTAAAATGGGCACAGTAACTGCCCCCCCAGTGGTGCGATGCTCATGGCATGGTGCCCGGCACACAGCAGGACAGCTGGAGGCTGGGGCAGAGCTGGTGGTGGGCAGGACCTCTCCAGGGCTCTCTGCTTAGCAGCAGGAAGTGAGCCTTAGCTTCCTCATCTGTAAAGTGGGCACAGTAACTGCCCCCCCAAGTGGTGTGATGCTCATGGCATGGTGCGCGGCACACAGTAGGACAGCTGGAGGCTGGGGCAGAGCTGGTGGTGGGCAGGACCTCCCCAGGGCTCTCTGCTCAGCCCCAGGAAGTGGGCAGGGCGCAGGGAGGCGGAGGCGCAGATGTGTGCTTGTCTCACACGAACAGCCGCATTTAGCCACTGAGTCGGGCCTGAAATATTCCCGAGGGAGAAGAACCCTGAGGCTTCAGGGCGGCAACGGCTCGTCAGTGGGGAGCGGGGAAGGGATGTTGTCACCATCTGCCTCGTGTCTGTCTGCGACTAAAATAATACTGGGGTGAGACTCGCCGCAGGCACGGGCCCAGCCGCAAGGTTCCCCAGAAGAGGGAGGGGCCGGGGTGCTGGAAACCTCATGGGGAGCAGTGGCAAGAGAGGCCTCTGGGGGTGGCTCTGGGTCTAGGCAGAGCCCTGGTCCCGCTCCCCTCCTGAGGACTGGGGGGTTGCTCAGGCATGGATGCTTTTCTGGGGAGGGTGAACCTCATGAATGTGGGGCGGGGGGACCCCCAGACCCAGTTAGGGTCTGCTCCAGAGGGGAGATCAGGCATGTGCCGAGAGCCCAGTGAAGCAGAGGCAACAAGAACAAAGCAAGAGAGACAGACCAGTTCCCTGATTCAGCTTCCATGAGCTTATCCATAATACTGAAGCCAGAAAATGTAGCAAGAAGCTATTTTAATTTCAGCCGACGTGTAAGTTTCGGGTCTATGGTTTACTGTGGTTTTTATTTTGAATCAAATATGGAGGATGTTCCATAATTTCCTCAGGGCTTAGGGCTCCGGGGACCGCGTGCCTACCTTTCCCCACTGGCACTGCAGTCACGCGCCAATTGCCTCTAAGTGTTGGTACCCCTGGGCTAGGGCAGGTGACCCTTCAGGCTGGGGACTTGTCTGGGAGGCTGACACCTGGCCCCTGGGTGAAGCAGCCATGTTCTGATCTTCTGCTTAAGCAGACACAGCTAGTTGGGCATTTTTGTTTTGACAGAGAGAACAGACCCTGACTTCAGTGGTTTATTTTAACTACAGATGCGTGCTAACTGCTGCGCTGACCCAGCACAGGGCCATCAGTTTGGCCGGCAGCACTTGGGCACCTACTGTGTGCAGGCCCTGAGCTGGGGCAGGCTGGGCCCACCTCAGCAAGGTCTGTAAGATGCATAGCGAATCACTTTTCTGGATGCCAGAAGTGGGTGTGGTCAACGAAAGGGTGATGGATTTGACAGGCTGTTGTCCTGGAGGGGGTGGCAGATGCACTGAACCTTGAAGAGGAGACAACAACAAAGGAGAGAAGGGAGGACACCTAGGCAGAGTGTGTGTACATAGACTACTGCGTTGGGGCTGTCTCTCTTTGTGGCAAGAGTGTCCATGTCACAGTTTTAGCTGCACGGTGGAGCCCTTCCCGCAGGCCAGACTGCATGCTAACTGCTTTACATGTGTTTTCCCAGTCCTTATCAATAATTCATGAGGTCAATATACTTGGATCCCACCTTACAGAGGAGGAAACTTAGAGAGATCTGGTGACTTGTGTGAGGGGTAGAGGCCCGGCCTCTGTGCTGCCCTTGCATGATGCCTTCATTTGGCAGGCAGCGACTAAGAACCTACTAGGTGCAGGCGCTGAGCCAGGGTGCTCACTGGATTTAGGCCCCAGCAGCAGCGCACTCCAGTGTCCTCAGATGGCTGGCATTTCTCATCTACATCTGGGTACAGTGACCAAAGGAACCCCTCTCTTCGAGTATGTATAGGGGAATAGGGGTACAGATGGGAGCCTGGAGCTTCTGCTTTGCAATTTTTTGTGTGTGTATGTGTGGTGCTGGGGATTGAACCCAGGCACGTTTTACCTCTGAGCTACACCCCCAGCCCTCTTTTATTTTTTGTGTTGAGCTGGGCATGGTGGTGTACGCTGGTAATCCCAGTACTTGGGAGGTTGAGACAGGAGGATCACAGGTTGAAGGACAGCCTCAGCAACTCAGTGAGACTTTCAGCAACCTAGTGAGATCCTGTTTCAAAACAATCAAAAAATAAATTAAAAGGGCTGGGGGTATAGCTTGGAGGTAGAATGCCCCTGGGTTCAATCCCCACTACCATACCCCCCAAAAAAGATTATTTTTTTATTTTGAAATAGGTTCTCACTAAGTTGCGGGGGGCCTCACTAAGTAGCTGAGGCTGGCCGTGAACCTGCGATCCTCCTGTCTTAGTCTTCCAAGTACTGGAATTACAGGCATGCACCCCCTACCCACACCCACCCCGGTTTGCAAATTTGAGCAAGCCTCCTCTGAGCCCTCCTCTGTGAAGGAGGCAAGAGACCCCGTGGTGCTGGCCAATGGTGAGGATTAAGAGAAGGCAGGTGTGAGAGGTCCTCTGTGGTTCCCGGAGCCTCCGCAATGGGGGAACTCACCGAGCAGCCATGGGAAGGATCTTCCCAGAACGATCCAGCCACCGACCTTTCCCTGCAGCTGACAGGCCGCTGCCACCTCAGCCACCATGGCCCTGAATTATTCAGGAGCCTCCAGGCCTCTGTGGCAGCCCTTCCCCTCTCCCTGCACACCAGGCTGTCAATGCAGACTCTGAGCTTCTTCCGGGGAGCCGCTGACCTCAGGGCCCCAGAACTGTGGTCTGTTCCAGTGGAGCAGCAACTGTGATGGGTGAGAGTATGCAAATGTGGCTGAGTGCGAGTGTGCAAGAGCACCAGGCTGTGATAGTCTGAGTGTGCATGGGTGTGACTGTGTGAGTATGGCTGTATGTGAAGCGTGACTATGTAAGGGTGACAGTGTGAAAGTGTGAGGGTGATTGTGAGAGTGTGTGGATGTGATGTGTGTGAGGATTGTGCGGAGGGGCTTGTTTGGGAGCCTGGGTGGGACTGTATCTGGAGCTGGTGAGTGTCCATCTCAGAGGCTGGAGGGGGTCCTCTGGCTCAGGACTAGGTACCGAAGCTGCCTGGAGAGGGGGGCAGGTTCGCCTTTACTTCCAGGGCGGAGGGGCAGAGGTTGGGTAGGAGGGTAGGTGGGTGGGTCAGGGGTGGGATCTGAGACCACTGCAGTCAGACTGTCCTGGTGTGTCTCATTTCCTGATGAACTGAGACCCTCAGAAGAGAGGTGGTTCCTTCCCATTGGCCTTCCCTCTTCCTGGGCCTGGGAGAGCTAAGAGCCCTTGTGGGTGAGAGGTGGGGACTGTTCTCTTGGATCTGTGGCCGGGCAGAAGCTCCCCAAGGACTTGAGGGGGTAGGGACTTCCACAGGCAGGAAGGATGGGCAGACCTGTATCTGTTTGGCCCCACTTCCCCTGGCACTGGCCCTGCTTTCGGGGTTCCTGCTCCGTGCCTGGAAAGATGAGGGGGTGGGTGGGACTTAGGAACGGGGGTCTGAACACATGCAGTTGGAGAGGACTGTGTGTGTGGTGTGAGTGTTGAGGTCTGTGTGTTGGTATAAGGATGTGGGAGGCTATGTGAGTTTGCATTTGTATCTGTGAGGTTGTATGTTTACAAATACTATGTGTGTAACCCTATATGTTTATCTGCCCGTTTGTGTGTGTCTGTTTGACCACAAGAGCGTGTGCGATCTGTATGTGAGAGTGCATGTGTGTGGAAGCGTGCTGTTTGTATGACAGGGGAGGATGATGACAGGGAGAGGGGCAGGGGTACATGCAGCCGCATGGCTTCATCCTTCCCCAGGCCTTGCTTGGCGCAGCCTGATATCCCTCGGAGGCTCTGAGGTTGGGATCATGCTGCCGAGTCTGATTGCCTGGTTTCGGCTGGTGGAACCTCATAGCCCCATGATGGAAAGAGCCACGGGCTAGAGGAGGGGGAACATGAGGCAGGGTGAGAGACTTGATTACCCAAGGGGGAGTAGAGAGTTCTGCAGGGGACTAATGCCTGGGTCTGAGTCCCACTTCTGCACTCTCTGGAGTGAGCTGGGGCAAGTCACTTCCTTCTCTGAGCCTCAGTTTTCTCATCTGAACAATGGACCTGCACACTAAGTATTACCCACCAAATAGCATATGAGCCTGCCTTCCTCTGGCTCTGGGAAGTGGACCACTGGAGGCCTGGACACAGGCCTGACCGGAGGCTGGGGAAGCGTGAGATGATTCTTCCTCCCCTTCCCTGGATCCAGAAGCCCCAACTTGACCTGCTGCACCCCTCCTCTAAGGGATGTGTGTGCACCCAAATGTGGAGGACACATGGGAACAGAAGCTAGCAGGTCATTCCATCCCTCCCCCTGCATTTGGGGAGGGTCAGGGTCAGCCCCCAGCCCAGGGAGTGTCCTCTATTCCTCTACTTCTTTCTATGGTCAGAAACAGGAATGGGGGAAGTCCTCTGATCTTACTTTCCCCCTCTGTAGAACAGGGATGAGAGAACGGAGTGTCCCTGCTGCCTGGTCCTTGGAGCTGGCTAGCTCCCGCAGTGCCCCTTACTCCCCTGCACCCGCCCGCCTGCAGAGCTGTGGCCTGGGCAGCTGTCCGGCTGAGCGGGTTAGCAACACAAGACAGATGGCAAGGGATTATCTCAGCTTCTCAGAGCACTGTAGCGGCCAGGGTGGGGTGGGGGGAAGGTTCTCACACCCTGTCCATAAATGTACACACACACACACACACACACACACACACACATACATACACACTTCCCCACTCATGCCCCAGACCCAGCCCAGCCTTCTATTTATGAGATGGGCAGGGAGGCAGGAGGAGAGATGGGATTATGTGGATTCATGAGAACTATGGGATTTGGCAATCTTGTCCCTGCCCCACTCAGCTCCCAGACCACGGGCTGAACCAGCTGGGCCTTTGAGAAGGCTCTCCCCGGCCCCTCTTAGACCCTTTCACTGCCTCTAGGATTTCTCTGCAGCTGCCTCCACTGGGAATGGAAGGTTCAGGAGGGTACAGCCTTACAAGGAAGCCTGAGGCCCAAAGATGTGTGAACTGTGCCCAGAGTCACATGGTAGATTGGGTCATTTGCTGGCTGAGCTCTGGGGGGGCGGCAGGTGGCAGAATCTCCTAGATGTCTGGGCACTGGCTTGGGATCCAAGAGTCTCTGCAAAGCAGCCCAGGGTATGTCCCAGGGAAGCTATGCATAGGAGGACTCACAGGCACAGCTTCTTCAGATGCAGTGTCAGGTGCTGGGAGACAGCAGAGGAGAGAGTCTGGGTGAGGCTAGAGCCCCACTAGAGTAGATTTTCCCACCTGTGCCCCAATCCACAAACTCAGGTCTTCCCACTCACCCTTTGATAGCCCCCTCCAGTCCAGAGTCATCTATGCTGCCCCCCCCACCCCCAAAAGAAGGGGTGTGGGCCAGGAAGTTGGGCTGGATTTGTAAAGGGCAACCCCAGGGGACCCTTTTCCCAGCATGGGTGGGAGGTGCTGTCAGTGGGGGAGGGGAGAGCAGGGTTGAGGCTTCCTGACAGAAATTGGCTTTCTACTCTTAGCTGCCAATATCCAGAAATCCCCTCCCCCAAGAATGACTCAGGGCCTGCTGGACACAGGAGTGTGTACTGGAACAGAGAAAGGCTTCTGGAGGTGGCCTGGCCTCACTCCCTGAACAGAGCAAGCCCACTGGTCTAGGCCCTGAGGCTTCAGCCCATCCCTGGGCTCCCCTGTGTTCGTGTGTGCTTGTCCATGTTGTCAGGGCAAACATGATCTCAATGTCAGGCTGACCAGGGTGTCAAACCTGGCTTCAAACCAATTGAACCTACCTCTGCTTTATTCACAGGCTTGCAGAATTTGGTGACACCACCCACCGTGTTCCTGTAACAGATAAAACTGCACACTGTTGCATCCCCCCCACCCCACATCACCCCCAAGTCATTGGGTCAGCCCCTTTCATGCCATAGGATGGCTTTTTATTATTTATTTATTTATTTATTTATTGGTGCTAGGGATTGAACCAGGGGCATTCTACCTCCCAGCTACACCCCAGCCCTATTTTATTTTTTTATTTGGAAACAGGGTCTCACTAAATTGCTGAGGCTGGCTTCAAACCTGCGATCCTCCTGTCTTAGCCTCCCTAGTACTGGGATTACAGGCTTGTGCCAGCACTCCTGGCTATAGGATGACTTTTTACAGCCTGCTAGGACCAAGCCCTCTTCCCAACCTGCAGCCTGAAATGACACTTGAGCATACATCTGGGTATAAGGAGATGGGCACATTAAAGAGTGCTGGATGAGCTGGACGCGGTGGTCCACACTTGTGATCCCAGTGCTTGGGAGCCTGAGACAGGAGGACTGTAGGTTCGAGGACAACCTCAGCAAGAAGTGAGACTTTCATCAACCTAGTGAGACTGTTTCAAAACAAAAATAAAGTAGGGTTGGGGGTGTAGCTCAGAGGTAGAATGCCCCTGGGCTCAATCCCCAGACACACACACACACACACACACACACACACACACACACACACACACACAGTGTTGGATGTAACCTGCCACCTGGGTTCTGGTCAAGCTCCGCCTCCAGCCTCAGGTTGGTCATTGGTATGGGTATGGATTGGCCAAATGTGTGTCTAAGCTCCCCACCTCCCCTCAGGGGCCCCCTACAAGAAACCCGGAGGGGATGTGTCTGAGCGTCCCCCAACCCATCGGTGGGACTTTAGGTTTTCTTAAGATTTCAAAGTAACATGCTAAAGAGGCACGGTGAGAGCCAATCAGAGAACCCATGTAAATAACGGCCCGCGGATTGGCTGTTTTCTTCACGCCCTTTACAAAACTTCAACTTCATCAACTCAGCGAAGGTTTTTCCCTCCGGCCTCGCGCGCCCCGCGGGAGGCGGGGCCAGGGGTCACCGGGCCTTTCTCCAGCTCGGGCTGCCGGGCCGGCCAAGTGGGGCTGCACGGGCAGGCGGGGGCGAGTGCTCCACTCTGACCCGGGCCCTCGGGGGTTCATTCTGGCACAGAATCCCTGCGGGAGGGCCTGGCGGGTGAGCCCTCCCTTCTTTGTAGGACCGCCGCAGAGCGGGCTGCAGGCGGCCGGGTATCGAGCTTGGCTGGGCCGGATCGATATCTGCCCGCTGGACTGATGCGCCGGGGAGGCGGCTCGACAGGCCCCTCTGCAGCAGAGCGATGGCCTCGCAGCCGCGACCCTCGGAAATCCTTTTCACTTGGCACTCCGGTTGAAGCAGAGGCAGGGAAATGGCTCAGAAATCGACGGCGCGGCCAGGGACAGTGACATTCCCTCGCTCTGGGTCTCGGCCCTCGTGGCGGGGTGGCGTAGCCCAGGGTGTTGCCGGGCGCCCCAACCCCCGCTTGTCCCCACCCTCCACGGCCGCCTCAACCTCGAGACTGTCCGGGCTGTATCTCTGCCAGTATTTCTTCTCCTCGCCTTCCTCCCACTTTCTTTGTGCGTCTCCTCTGGCCCTGAGGTTCCTCCCTCCCTTCTCCCCTCTCCGTGGGTGTCGCTGACTATCTCCACCTTAGTTTCTTTCTCTGCCTGTCTGTGCCTGTGTCTGTGTCTCTGTCTCTGCCTCTGTCTCTCGGTCTCTGCTTAGGGTTCTCTTGTTCATTTTCGCTTTCTCTCTTTGTCTGCTCCCTCTTCTCTCCCTCCCTTCCTGCCCCCGCCCCCTCCGCACACCTCGCAGCCCTGTTTACGACATCCCCGGGGCTGGCAGGTGGGCGGGGCTGCAGCACCGAGGGGGCGAGCGAGGGAGACGCGCTCCCCCCAGCTGTTAACCTTCACGCTTCAGGCCTCTGCGGATGGCAGAGGAGGGGGAAAGCCCAGCTGCCAGCTTGGCGGAGGTGACTGGGCGGGGGCTGGGGACTGCCCCTCCCTCTGGGTTTGTCTCTGGGGAGATCTGGGGCCGGAAGGAATGTAAAGGAGGGCGCTCTCGCCGACCGAGGCTATTGGCGGATGGGTGGCCTCCTGGAGGCTCGTGTTGCCCGGGCGGGTGCCCAAAGCGGGCTCTGAGTGGCGCCGGCTCTGCCCGCGGCCGGGCCGGACGTGGGGGCCGGCGTGAGAATCCCGCCCATCTGTGAGCCGGCCTCACGCCGTCAGACCCAATTTATCTCGCCGCCAAAGTTTCACAGCCATCTGCTCGAGTGGAACGGCTTCCAGCGCTGGCCCCACCGGGCCCCCCAGCCAGCGCGAGGATGTTTTCCAATACGACAGCATCGCGGCTCCCCCACCACCACCCCAAAGCGAGGAGGGGGTGTGGGGGAAGGCGGCGGAGCGCGGTGCGCGGGGCTGGCTGGCAGCCCTCTCCCGCAAGCGAGCCGACCCTGAATTTTAAGCGATTGATCAGGAAGCGCAGACCGTTCCCATCGCTTAGAGCAGCCAAACGCGAAGGCGCAGGGATTTCAAGGGGTCTTTGCGGAGCCGGTAATGAGGTCACCGTCACCGCGCCAGCCCGCGGGCAGGAGGGGCGAAGGTCTGCGGACACAAGTGTGTACACACGCCTGTGGACGCAGCTGTCCTATGTCCACGTGACCCCTGGGCCCCAGCACTGACTCAGAACTCAGCTTTTGGGTCTGAGCCGATGATCCCCCTCCTTCCGCACCACACGCGATCAGAGAGACCAAGCTAGAACTTTGCGCTTGCCCCATCCGTGGAAGCCTCAGACAGCTTCAGCACAGAAGCCCGACCCTCCTCCCCTCCCCACTATGTGTCTAAAATCCACACATTTGGGCACCTGCCCGGTGCACTTCTGAACAAGCCTGTGGAGACAGATGTACCTCAGAGCCCCGGTAGTCACACAGGTGCACGCGCCCCAATTACACACCTGACCGCAATGCTCACGCATTGGTACACTCCCAACGACCGCATTCCCCTCCATACACAAACATGCACACAGGTACCCCACCATTCTCAGCCCTGCGCCTAGGAACACACGAGCCCCCACACTCCCCTCCCCGGGATGCACACGTGTGCACACTTGCTCCCCAACCCCCAAGCTTGCTGCTGTGTCCGCGCGGGTGGGCGCCTCCACTGCCCGCCAACAGCGCGGGTGCAGACCTGGGAGAGAACAAAGGCCTGGCGGGTGCGAGGGAGGGGGCTCAGCCCCGGCCTCGTCCTCCACGCCGATGCTCGTCTGTCTCGGCTCCGCGGCCACCGCATCGAGCGGCTCTGATTGCCGAGTAAATCACCGCGATGATCTGAATAATTATCGTCTCCTGAAAAGGAAAAAAAAAAAAAGGAATAAATACAGAGAGGAGGGAGCAACCACCTGATTTCTCCAACCTTGGGTAGGGGGAATAGGTGGGAGTGTGTGTCAGGGGTCCCCTGCAGATCCTAAGGGCTGGGGTTGGGATGCAGTCAGGTGGGGGTGCAATGGGCCTCAGGGCAAAGTCCTACCCTAGAGGTGGCAGTTAGGATCCAGTCTCCCCTTTCATTTACCTCCCCAGAGTTAAGTCAGGCCCGCTGGAGTGCCCACCCCATCTTAGCTGGCCAGTCTGCTCCCACAATCAGACCCGCCTCCCGTCTCCAGGGCTTAGTTCAAACGTGTCTGCCCCTTGGGATCCCCTCCCCCACCCTGGTTTGTCTGACTCCCACCTCTGAAGTTCATCCCCAGGCTACCTCCTCTAGGAACTTCTTCCTGACTGCCCAGACCTCCAGGATCCGCCCCTCCAAATGTTCTGGATTCTGGTTCCACATTTCTGACGGATTTAGGTGTGTTCAGCTGGTCTCCTCAGCTGAATGGTGGCTTTGGTGGGAAGCAGTTATGTTTTAAACAAAATAATGATAATATTTAATATTGACAATAGTAGCGGCTACTGCCCCATCCTGAATATTACGGATGTGGTAGGACATCCTGGCCCTGCATTAAAACATCCTCTCACCATGGATCTTTCCCACTTTAGCAGTAGGGAAATTGAGGCTTGGCGAGAGGACTTATGGATGCCTTTCCTCTGGGATTGCAGTGCAGCCTTTTTTCTGCAGTTGACCCTTATCCCACAGGTTAGAGGCCCTGCTCCTCCTGCGCTGAGCCCATGACACAAGTACCTCAATTTCATCCTGCTCCCCAGGCCCTGCCCAGTCCTGCTCCTCCCACTCCTACCCCTCCCCACCTTTTCCTAGTCCCAGGAGGGGTGTCATCCATGCATTGTGACCTCCAGCCCCCCTAAAGGGTATGACCTTTCCCCACAGTCCCAGCATCAAAGGAGGGGCAGCTCAGCTGTATGCCTCCCCTGCCTGAAATGGTTCCAGATGTGGGGTCGGCAGGGTCTGCAGAAGAGCAGGATGAAGGTTGGGCACACAGCTGGGTTTTCTCCTGGAGGCTGCCCAGGGGAGGTTCATCCCTCTCCCCAGCACCTGATCAGTATATGGGAACAGAACCTGATCGCCGATAGGATGGTGGTTCAGGGAGAGGAGGGTCTCCCACATGGCTGAAGGAGTTTCCCTAGTGGGGCATAGGTGTCTAGGGCAGGAGAGAGGTTGAAACCCATTCTGGGTCTGCATTTCAACCTCTGTTGTGAGTGGGCTGCTGACTCTGGGGCCTGGGAGCCACACCCATGGCTGGGTTCTTCAGGATGTGCAAGGAGGCCCAGGACTGAGTGGTTCAGATCCCCACCCCCTCAGCTCCTTCTCAAAGAAATGACACTGAAGATGGGGGAAACTAAGTCAGGCCCATAATTGGCTCTCAGTTAATGATGGCTGTGCAGGCCTCTCCCACAGGGATCCTGATTCAGGGCCTCAAGTGTTTCTGGGAAAATGGGAGGGTCTGAAAGTCTTTGCTGGTGGCTTGGGTAGAGGAGGGACAAATGGGTCTTAATGTCCCTAGGTATAACCAAGTGGTCCCACCTCTGGGTGTGGGTGAAGACGAGGCAAGGTCTAGCCTGGCTCTAGGAAAACCTCAGCCTCTAGTTCCCAAGCCTTTCTGCTGAAGCAGAAATGGCCAGTATCCATGGGATGGTTCACAGGTACCTCACCCACCCCCATGCCCCTAGCATCTATTCTTGGTTCCCTACTCTTTCTAATAAATAGATATTTCTTTGGCATCTATGATGTGCCGGCGCCTGGAACACAGCAGCCTGGAATTCAAAAGAGTGCTCAGGTCGATGGGGAGGCATACCACCCACCCACATACACGTACAGGGACTCTCCTCCCATTGGGTGGAACCCACTGGAACCCCAGGGAAGCAGAAATGAATGGGGCAGAACCTTTGGAATTAGGCAGACCCAGGTTAAGACTCTGGCTCTAATTATCAGCTGAGAGCAAGTCAATGAGCCTCTGTTTCCATATCTGCAGAGTGGAATTATAATAGGACATATTTCCTAGTGTGCTTGCGTGGTACAAGGATATAATCCAGATATACATGTTGGGTTTTTTTTTTTTTTTGCGGTAGTGGGGATTGAACCCAGGGGCATTCTACCTCTGAGCTACATCCCTAGCCCTATTTTTTATTCTTTAATTTGAAACCGTCTCACTAAGTTGCGGAGGGCCTCACTAAGTAGCTGAGGCTGGCTGCGAACCTGTGACCCTCCTGTCTCAGCCTCCCAAGTACTGGGATTACAAGCATGCGCCACCATGCCCAGCTTCAGATATACATGTTCATCCCCATCATTATTAGGGAAGAACTCCAAGGTTGCTCTTGGGTCACTCCAGGCCAGGGGATAGGTTTCTAGGGCAGGAGAGAAGTTGAAACCCATTCTGGGTCTGCATTTCAGCCTGGCATGGCTGTGTCCAGCCTCTGTACCTGGAATGGAGGTGGTTGATCTTGGCAGATCTTCTGAAGAGCCTAGTCCACCCCCCCACACTCCTGAAAGTGTGGTTCCCCTACCTGTCACAGTCTTTCCCTACTAGTGTTTGCCGGCCCTCACTTTCTCCCTGCCTCCCCATAATTCCATTCACCCATGTCTCTTTCTGTTTCTGCCTCTCCCTAAATTCATAGCGCTTCCCCCATATAAGAACACTCCTCCATCTCCACCCACACATCCAACTCAACCCATTACCCTGGCAAGCAGATGCAGGCCCATGCATGTAACAGTCACAAACATACAAACTCACGCCTGGGTGCACACAGGCCAGGACACATGTACAGAGGCAAATGGTAGAGATAACAGCCAGGCATGTGTTCACACACAAATGAACAGACAGCAACTAGCATGCACACACATGTGCATGCACAGCACACACAGGTGCAAACAGGTACATATAGACACACCCCATGCCAAATACACAGGATGTGCAAGCATATTGTGCACACACAGGAATCCACAGACATGTATACTCACCTGTCTCATGCATACATAAAACAGGCACAAACAAGTACATACAGACACACCCAAGGGCACACAAGCACCTTGGGAAAGTCAGGCACGTGTGCATGCACACACACACCAGCGCTTGCCCCCGCCCCCTCAAGGAGCTGGCTGCCCGCCAAGCACTGCGCTTTCTGCTGGGTGTGCACAACCTTTCACAGGCTCTAATTGAGTCGAGGGTGATTTATAACGCAGCAGCGCCCCTGCCCACGTGGGCTGCCCCCTCCTGCTGCAGTCCAGGCCAGAGCCCTCAGCCTCCTCCTCCTGCACAGGGTCACACGCATAAGCCCTTTTGAAGGAGAAGGGGGCCTTTTCCTCTTTGCCACCAGCCCCTCTCTTCACTCTTGCCTTTCTTCTGAGCCAGACTCTAGGTTCTGACAGGTTATGCACCACCCTCCCATCACACCCAGTACTATACAGCTCAGTCATGTGAAGACCAGTCACAGCCTTTCTAACCTGCCTGGCTAGGGATAGGCAGGGCCCTGGCTGCAGATCCCATGCGCTTCCTCAGCTGTGGCGGGAGAACCTGATTTAGACATGAGAAGGGACTTCCCCAGTGAGCAGGGACTGGAGAGTGAGCTCTGACTAGCAGGGGATGGGAAAGCCTGGGTTCTGGGCCATGGGAGAAGGGAAAGCCACAAAGAACCTCATTTCCTGCCCCTCTATCCTTTTGTGTAACTGAGCTGACTGTGACTTCCCTTCTCAGCTGTCCCCACTGCAAATGCAGCATGGCTGGGCCTGTGATTAACTGCATTAATTAGGCCTTGAGGGTTGGCTCATAAAGACCCCTTGTTCACCTAAGGAGTTACAGGGAGAGGGGGAAGTGTGCACTCTGACCCTTCACCTCTGACCCCAATATGACCAACGGCTCTAGCCAGAGCTCAAGCACTCAGCCGGAGAATGGTTTAGTCCTCCCAGCAGCCTCTTGTGTTGAGTGCTGATGCTGTTAACCCATTTGATAGTGAAGGCAACCAAAACCCAGAAAGGCCAAGTCCTTGACCAAGGACATACTGCTGGTTCAAGATGGAGCTGGGATATCAACTCAGACAGCAAAGCATGCCTAACCAGACCCAGAGCCTGATCCCACAATAGAGCCCCACCCTGCCCCCAGCACCCCTTGTGTTCAGGGAGCTGCATTTTGGAGCTAGAGAGACTCCTTGGAGGGGCTGGCCCTTCCTCTTTCCAGAATTGGGGTTAGATTACAGCATGAGGGATTCAGATTAGATTTACAGGGACCTCCTCTGCAGTAAGGAGATTGGGAGTCAAGAGAAATGTGTGTGTATGCATGTGCACGTGCACACACAAGTATAGTGGAGGGTCTGGGCTGTAGCTGAATCCAACATTCACCACTTGCCTGTTGAGTCTCAGACAATCCTATGGGGGAGTCAAACCCCATTTTATGGATGATTAAAACTGAGATTCTAAACTGGGTTTGGTGGCACATGCCCGTAATCCCAATATTTAAAGACTGAGAGAGAAGGATCACAGGTTTGAGGCCAGCCTTAGCAACTAGTGAGACCCTGTTTCAAAACAAAATAATAAAAAGGGCTAGGGGCGTAACCTGGAGGCAGAATGCCCCTGGGTTCAATTCCCAGTACAAAAAAAAAAAAAGCCCTGAGATTCTGACAATTTAAGCCCTTTGCCAAGTCTCATGGATTCAAGGCATCTCTACCCACACCCCTTCCCACTGCCATGAGCTGGGGTGTGGGCTCTGGCTCTGTGGGCTGGACTGCTCTGTGAACGGCTTGGGCGAGGCTTGCCCAGCTGACCCTGCTCACTTGAGATGGATTCACGGTGGGTGCCCGACCCGGGGGACACAGCCTGCTCTGTGGCCTGGGCTCTGTAGCCCAGTGACACCATCTCACCTCTGCTGTGCATCAGTCCAGCCTTGGCTCTCCCGGGAACTCACTGGACCTTGTGTGAGTGAGGGTCTGAAATGAGTGGCCTTGAGGCACATGGGAGGTGTCCCAGAGACTCTGCTGGGGTGGGGGGTTTGTGCTTGGATGTGTGTGTTCCCCTGTGACCCAGCCTGGGTGTTTGTGTGGGGGTGTGTGTTTGGGACACCATGTGAGTTTGTGTTTGTCCCTTCATGTTTGTGATTGTGTACAGATCTCAGTGTATCAATCTGTGTCACTGTGGGATATGTGTGTGTTTGTGTCCCTCTGAGTTTCCTCTTTGCGTATGTATGTGACATGTCGTCTCTGCCTGCTTCTCTGTGTGTCTGTGTGTGCACATCTCTGCAGCCCAGCTGGGGGTGTGTTCATGTGGATTTGTGTCTAATTTCAAAAATGCCTTTAAGTGTGACCATGTGTGCTAGTGTGACTACACATCTCCATATCTGTGTGTGTGGCTGTGTGTGAGATCCTGCAACTCCTGTGTGTATGTGACACACTGTGTGTGTGACTAAATGGTGCTGTTGTGTGACTGTGTTTGGCAGGGACTAGGGCGGGCACAAAATTTAAGGGGACTCATAAAAATAAAACAAGGCAAAAAACCTCAGTAATCATATTTTAGTGTACTATTTGTTTTTTCGGTGCTGGGAATCAAACCCGGGGTCTCATATATGCTAGGTGAGTACACCATGGCGTACTATTTTCCTTTCTTTCTTTCTTCTTTTTTTTTTTTTTTTGCGGTGCTGGGGATCGAACCCAGGGCCTCTCCCCTGCTAAGCAAGTGCTCTACCACTGAGCCACATCCCCAAGCCCAAGGTGTACTATTTTTTAAAAAAGCACAATCAATCAAAAATTTCATGATGAAAAAAGACATTGACAACAGGATCAGCATGCGTGCGCGCGGGTGCGGCCGTGCCCGCGTCCCCGCGAGTGTCCCCGGACTGTAGCCCTCCCTCCCGCGCTGCCAGGTGAGCCCACCCCCGCTCCAGTCACGCTGCGCTGGGCTGAGCCGCGGTAATTTCCGAGTCGGCGGCGGCTTTGTGTGCACCGGCCGCTGTCTTGGGGGCGGGGATGGAAGGGAGGGTTATTTCTCCCCCCTCTTCCTTTTATTGGGTCATTAACAACGGCCCCGGACTGCCGCTGCGCCCCCCCTTTCATGTCTGCCGCGCCTCCCGCCATTATCTCCCTCCGCCGTGCGGCGTAATTCGATGCCAATCAGGTTTGGGGCGCGGAGTCAGCGGGATCAAAGCCGGGCCGCGGCGCTGCGGGGGAGCGGGGTGGGGGAGCGGGCTGTGCCCCCGGGTCGGGCACCCACCGTGCATCCGTCTCCAGCGGCAGGGTCACCCTGGGCAGGCCTCGCCCAAGCCGTGCACAGGGCAGTGTGGGCGCCAAGGTGGGCAGTGGCAGGACTGCGTGGTTAGAGGGGCCCCGGGGCCCTAGAGGGCTGGAGGTCCCAGGAGTTTCCTGGAGGACGTGTCCTTTAGGCGGAGCCTCGAAAAAATGGCAATGTAGGCAGAGGCAGCAGCTTGGTCACGGGCTGGGAGGCAGGAGCCAGCAGAGAGAACTTTAGGAACAGCAGGAGCCGCCCTGACAAGGCTGTGCTACGTTCCACCGGCAGCGAGCAATGGAGGGTTCTTGATGGTGGTGGTGACTTCCTTGGCTTTCTGAACCATTTATCTGGTGAAGTTCTCTGTCTGCTGGAAGCTATGCCCTGACTCAGTTTCCTCCTCTGGGAGGTAGTGAAGTTGTCAGAATCCCCCCCCCCCAAAGGTTAACCAGATGATGAACATGATAAAACAACCCCAAACAAGCACAAGGTACATTTCTGGGCACTTGCTGTTTGCCAGGCTGTACTCCAGTCTCATGTACCCACACAACAGCCCTGCAAGGTTGGAACTCATTTTACAGATAGGAAACCAAGAGACACAGGGGGGGAAGTGACCTGCCCAGGGTTCCAGGGCTGGTGACGCAGGGCTCATAGGAGGCAGGTTCTGTGCTGGGAGGGTTCCTGCCCAAACCATCTGCCTTCCTCCCACCCCACCTGGGCCTGGGGAAGCATGGGGGTAAAGGTTTTGGAGCTGCCTGGTGGGGAGCTCCTGGCACCACGAGTGGGCTGGGTGGGAAGCAGTGAGTCACCTCCCCAGACTCGGCACCGCACTGTGTCCAGCCCTTGGCCTCGGGTGAGCCCCTGGCCCCAGTCTGCTTCTTCATCTGTAAAAGAGGATGAGCCAGTTTCTCCAGCCTGTCCCTGAAGAGGCAGCGTGCAGATGCAGCAAAGGGCGCCTTGAAGTGAGTGTTTATCACCATCAGCCTGACTCCAGGGGGTCAGTATCTGCCAGGCAGTCCCCGAAAAGGATGGAAAGCCCCTTCTTCCCCCCAAAACGGGCCAGTGTCTAGTCCCAATGATTTTGGAGAGAATCGTTCCCTACCCTACCCTTGAGAGGGAGAGAAATAGATTTTTCTGTCCCAAATAGTGCTGGGTCTTCACAACTCTAAATATCTCAGGCCCGAAAATGTTCTGAGTAAACCACGGTATACATAATACATGCTTCTGTTCTCAGCTAAAAACAAGTCTTGAGGGCGCCAGCCAGCAAGGGGCCTGTCTCTGTCCCCCACCCCTGCCTTCCTTCTGGGCGCTGGCAAGTAGGGTTTCGGGGTGGGGGAATGGAGAATGAAGGCATGTTCCCCAGCCCCTGCTGTTTTACGAATGGTTTCTGGAGTACCTCCTCAGGCTGGGTTGGCCTGAACTGCACTGGGCCGCTGGATGTTGGAGGCCCAGAGACTGCTGGGTCTGGTGGGTGAGGCTGGGAGAGCATGGTTCCTACACTGTGTGACCCATGGGCCTGGGAGCACCCTCTCTTCCTGAGGCACTAAATGAGCTGGAAAGAAGGATAAACAGAAGCTCACCAATGGATTGATGGAAGGCTGGGGACAGAAAGCACATTTCAGGAACATTTGAAGCCTGGAGGCCTGAGGTGCACAGGGCATGTTTCTGGAGGTGTGGAGGAAGAGCAGGAAAGGACAGCTAGACCCCCAAAGGGCAGAACCCCAAAGGATCTTGGAGGTAATGCTGAGGATGCTGGGGAGCCAGGGCAGCTTGAGAGCAGGAAGTCACCAGCTTCAGCCTCCTCATCTGTAGTATGGGCTCAAGACATCCCTGCTGCAGGGCTGGAGGGAAGGCAAATGCGGTGTGAGAAGGGGAGGCACTTATGCCTTCAACCCTGTCTCCCTCCTCTCAGGGAACTGATGGGCAGAGACTGGAGTGAGGAGGCAGGGAGGGAGGCTCTATATAATCCCTGGTCTGCCACACAAAGGTGACCATGATTAGCAGCCCAGGTGACATGGGCATGGGTGTTGGCATTTTTTCCCCTGGGGAAATGGATATTGGTTTTGGCTCTCAAGTCAGGAAGGCTGCTCTGGCCCCAGCCCCTCCTTGCCGCTGGGGGGCTCTGCAGTGTGCAGCCTCAGGCTTGGCCAGGTTCTTCCTGCTCTTGGCTGGGCCTCCTGGAACCCACATTCCATGCTCTAGGTGGTTCTAAAGGGAGACCTGGGGTGCCCTGCCCAGGGCTGGTTCTGCATCTCCTATCTTCCCGAAGGAGATCCAGTGCCCTGGTCCTCCATCTCCCCTGGGGAGTGCCTGCCTGTCTGGAGCTGGGTACCCGAGTGTGTTGGAAAGGGGGGTGGTATCAGCCACTCTACACACTGAATATCCCAGCTGCCTCTGGACACTGAAAAATCCAATTTTCTTTCTAATTGCCACCGCCCGCGCTCTCTCCCCTCACAGCCTACTTCTGCTTGGCAGCGCCTCGTCCCCCTCACGTTCCCCCCACTGCTGCCTCCTGCTGCCCACCCCACGGGCGGATGCTGCCCCCCCTCGCGGTCACCCGTGTCCGGACGCACCATATATCATGTCTGCAGCCGGGAGGGGCCTGGGAGCCGCCGGTCCCCCGCCCCAGGCTCCCTGACGAAATCGTCCTTTTCCGTGGCGGATGACAGGTTGTGGGAACAACAGCTTGAATTACGGAAAGAAGTTTCCCCACTGAGTTAATCTGCAGTGGCTGGAGGTGACCTTCTGGAGACGGCGATTAATCACGGGCCATGGCGGGCGCCGCGCCACGCCGGGCCTTTTGGGGGAATACTAATTCCACTACAAGATAAATCATAATTTGACAATAATCATCTGCCCTAATCACTCCAATTCTTCCGTTTAATTATTTGTATACACCGTGTTTCTTCCACGAGGACCCTGTGTGCCCACGGGTGGGAGGGGAGGGCCGCTGGGGACAGATCCCTCTCTGGTCCCTCAGCCTGTCCTCCCCATTGGTAAGCCTGGGGAGGCCTGACTCGGAGCTGATAGGGAGAACGGTGGAGCTCAGAATTTCATAGCGAAAACTGGGGAAACTGAGGCTCAGAGAGAAGCCAGGCATTGCCCAAGGTCACACAGCAAGCTTGGGGTGAACCAAGCTGAAGGCTCAGGCCCCTTAGCTCAGTCCTAGGCTGTATCCATTGTCTTCCTTCCACCGCTCTATTCCCTGACTGTCCTCTGCCTCCTGCAGTGCCTGGCCTTTCCCTCCTTCTGCCAGTGTAGACAAGGCTGCTGACTGCTTCCAGGCCTCTTACCCAAGCCCTGGGCCTGGCTGTGTGCTTGGGACGTGAGGATCAGGGACAGGGGGCATCTGAGTAGGCCCTGCCCCAGCTCACCCACTGGATGCTATGTGACCTCTGACAGGTGATGGGACCTCTGGCTTTACCTGTAAATTTGTCTGGGCTTCCTCTCTTGCAGGGTGGTGGACACCTGGCCCAGTGGCAGATCCACGGGTGCTTACAGCGGCCTGCCCCGTCCCCTCCTGTTCTATCAGGGCGCAGCCACCGGAGCCTAGCACTTCCCACCTCTACTTCCCCTCCTAAATCTGGCGCCTGGTGCTGCCGTGCTCACTTGGTGCTCTGCAAGGAGAGTCCCCGGGTCCTGGCTCTCTCCTGGCATCCTCCAAGGAGGGGCTGGCTGAGCTACTGCTGGACCAGGCTCCCTAAAGCAGGAATCAGAATGACTCAGTGTCTTTCTTCTTCCAGGCTGGCTCCTGGTACCCCATGGTGGGGGTAGTGGTGAGGGGGTAAATGGGGGCTGCTGGATCCAGGGTGGCCCCCCAGATGGGGCTCAGGGTCCCCCTTGGGACAATGTGAGGGAGTGGCTCCCCCAAACAAGAGCCAAAAGCCTGGCTAGGTGTGTAAGGGGACTACAGCCTCAGAGAGCTGATATATTGTCACGATAGTGACAATAATAACTTCAGTGAAGGCTCATTCCCGACAGCCCGCCCTACGAGCTCCTGTTCCCAAGGACAGTGGGTGTTAGGCTGATGGTAGAACACAGCCCTTGTCCTCATGATGCCCTTGTCTCAGGGAAGAGATGTGGCTCCTTTGCTCAGATCAGAGAGAAGAAGCATGGAAAATACAAACCAAGGTGTTACCTGTTGACGCTGATGGAGCCCAGGGGCGCTGTTGCCTGCTTCGCATCCCTGAGTCCTCATGGCCCCTGTGAGTGAGGTGTGGTGTCAGCCCACTTTACATATGGGGAAGTCAAGTCTCAGAAAAGTGAAGTCCCTTGCTCAGCATCATTGAGCGGTGAGGACAAGGTTGGGGTATGTGTATGTGTGTGTGTGTGTGTGTGTGTGTGTGTGTGGTACTGGGGATTGAACCCAGAGGCATTCTACCTCTACCTCTGAGCTATACCCCCAGCCCTATTATTTATTTATTTATTTATTTGAAACAAGGTCTTGCTAGGTTGACGAGATCTCTCTACTTGCTAAGGCTGTCCTTGAACCTGTGATCCTCCTTTCTCAGCCTCCCAAGTACTAAGATTACAGGCGTGCATCACCAGGCCCGGCTATTTGTTTATTTATTTATTTATTATTGGTACTGGGAATTGAACCCAGAGGTATTCTACCTCTGAGCTATATCCCCAGACCTATTTTATTTTTTATTTGGAAACAGGGTCTCACTAGGTTGCTGAGAGCCTCATTAAATTTCTGAGGCTGTCCTTGAACTTGTGATCCTCCAGTAGCCTCCCAAGTACTAGGATTACAAGCATACACCACCTTGCCCAGCTCTGGCTTTTTTTAAAAAAATTTTTTTGTGGTGCTGGGATTGAATCCAGGGGCATTCTACCTCTGAGCTACACCACCAGTCCTATTTTATTTGGAAACAGGGTCTTGCTAAGTTGCTGAAAGCCTCACTAAGTTTCTGAGGCTGGCTTTGAACCTGTGATCAGTCTCCCAAGTACTGGGATTATAGGTGTGCACCACCATACCTGGCTTATTTTTTATTTTGAAACCTCACTCACCTCACTAAGTTGTTGAGGCTCACCTGAAACCTGCTATCCTCTTATCTCAGCCTCCTAAGTACTGGGATTACAGGTGTGCGCCATCGCATCCAGCTGACAAGGTTGGGATTTGAACTCCACCTTCTCCTCCATTCCCTCCTTTCTCCCAGAATTTTTTTTTTTTTTTTTGCGGTACTGGGATTGAACCCAGGGGCATTCTACCTCCGAGCTCCACCCCAGCCTTATATTTTTATTCTTTATTTTGAAACTGGGTCTCACTAAGTTGTGGAGGGCCTCACTAAGTAGCTGAGGCTGGCCGTGAACCTGGATCCTCCGGTCTCAGCCTCCCAAGTACTGGGATTACAAGTGTGTGCCACCATGCCAGGCTTCTCCCAGAAATTTTGGCTAAATCACTTCATCAGTATTGTAGAAGTTCTGGTCAGAGGACCTGGGCAAAGCTGAGCCAATGTGCTTACCTCTCCTGGTCTCCATTTCCCCAGTATATAAGGGGCCTTGGGGCATTAGTAAGATTGTGGATATGATAAGGCAGCTGGTTCCTGCTTCAGCCCCCTGTACCTGTAAGTCCCTCATGGGGTCTGACTTCCATCCTTTTGGCTTTAGTTTCCCATCACTCATTTTTTATGGACACAGGGCTCCCTTATTCTCTGTCCTTGGCTAGATCTGTGCCCCACCTCTGCTCTTATTTTATTTTATTGGTGCATTGTAATCATACATTTTGATGCAGTTCAGGATGATAGAGGCATACCTGCACACAGCACTCGTTGAGCCCTCCCCCAGGTCCCACCCCACACCCACTCCCTCTCCCTCCCCGCCCTCCTGTGCTCAGCATAGTCTGCTCTTATTTATTTTTGCCCTGTGCTGGGGATCAAACTCAGGACCTCTCACACACTAGGCAAGCGCTCTATCACCTAGCTACATTCCCAGCCCCCCCTTTACCCACCCTGCCTGGAGGAGGGGCTATGTGTGTGACAGGCAGTACCTTAGAACCCAGGGGTCTCTACCCTGACAGCACTTGGGCCACGTGGCCAGGGCCCCGCTGGCTTCGTGAGATGCGCTTTGGTCAGGCACCCCTGCTCTGGAAGGCGGCTGTGCCAGAGCATCGCATTCCAGCTCTTGGGATCTGAGCAAGCCCATTTGGCCTTTCTGAGCCTCAGTTTCCATATCTGTAAACCAAGGGAAATAATCATGCCCTGCACACAGTAACCACTTAATAACTGTTACCTATTCTTAGTTAAAGTGTCAGATCGCATGTTGAGGTCACAGGCCGACCAATGGAGGCCTTTCCCTGGCCGGGCCACTAGGTGCCTTGTGTGTGTGTGGAGGCTCCAGAGGGAAGGGGCACCCTCCCTACAGACGGCCCTCCACTCTGAAAGACTGCAGACCGCTCCTGGCCAGAGCCGCCCTCTTCCAGTCGGGGCACTGAGGGTGGGAGGGGTGGTAGACCGAGGCCGGGGAGTGAGGAGAGATGGCCTGGGGGAGAGCAGCTGAGTCGCAGGGGAGGGAGGGAGCGAGGGAGGGAGGCTGTGGTGCTATAAATACCTCCCAGGTAACAGGACCTGTAAATGAAGGGAGGGAATTAGTCACATTCCGCAGCGCCTCGGAGAGAGGACAGGGAGCAATGACCTGAATCCATGGAAGGGAAAAATTAGGCTAACCTTGGGAGGGGGAGTTTAGGGGCCGGATGTGTCTCCTCAGAGGGGAGCACTGGACAGGCTCTGCTAGGCAGGGACCAGGGAGGAATAACCATGGCGGGGGAGGGGTTCTAGAAGGGACACCTTGTCTACCCCCATGTCCAGATGTGTGAGATTTGTGAGAGGTACTTTCCATCTCTAGGCCTCTTTCAGAACCTCAACCCATTCCTCTTTGGAAGTTCCTCCAGGGGTCTAGCCCAGGTCTTTCCTCATGTCAATATGAAGCATGTTTCCATGTGCTGCCCTCACCCTCTTTGAGTCCTGGATCCCTGTGGGATCCCCACCTTGTCCTGCATCTAGCTCTGGGGTCGTTCCATGGGTTCCTGGTTTAGGCAGAAGGATTTTTTTTTTTTTGCGGTACCGGGGATTGAACCCAGGGGCGTTCTACCTCCACGCTACACCCCCGGCCCTATTTATTTTATACTTTATTTTGAAACAGGGTCTCACGAAGTTGCGGAGGGCCTCACTAGGTAGAGAGAGAGACAGAGACAGAGACAAAGAGACAGGGGGAGGGAGAGAGAGAGAGCGCTGAGGCTGGCCGTGAACCTGGATCCTCCGGTCTCCACCTCCCAAAGTACTGGGATTACAAGCGTGCGCCACCACGCCCGGCTGGCAGAAGGATTTTTGATTGGGAGGGCAAGAAGGACACATTCTGCTTCCTTCCTCTCTGGACTCAGGCTGGCTGGGCCACTTGTCCCTCACCGGGATGATGGCCATGACCTGGTGGTCTCTAGTCTCCTAGCCCCTCGGGCCAGCCCCCTCCCACATGGTTGCCAAAGCAACAGTTAGAGCATGCTCCCTTGCACCCACTTGCCCTGCTCACAGGAATGGAGTCCAGTGCCTCGGTCTGGCACCGTCATGAGCTCCGGGACTGACCCCAACAGCTTCCTAACCTCTTCCTTGCTCTCCCTCGCACCCAGCCTGCTCTTTCAGTAAGGGCTGTTCTTTCAGCCTGTGATGCCAGCCTCTAGCTTTGCCTGGCAGATCTGTATTTTCTCCCAAGACCCAAGTGTGAAGCTGAAATTTTCCCTGCTGCCTCCTGTGATGAGCTGGGTCCTCCCTCGCTTATGGTCTGGGAGCACTTCAGCAGGCATAGTGCAAGGACGTGGTAAAGAACCAAATCAGCCGGGTGTTGTGGCCCACGCCTGTAATCCAGTACTTGGGAGGCTGAGACAGGAGGATCACAGGTTCGAGGCCAGCCTGAGCAATTTAGTGTGACCCTCAGCAACATAGCAAAACACTGTTTCAAAATAAAAAATAAAATAGGTCCAGGGGTGTAGCTCAGAGGTAGAACACCCCTGGGTTCAATCCCCAGTACAAAAAAAAAAAAAAAAAATCCCAGTCAGAGGGCTAGCTCTGCCTTACACCAACTATGTGACCTCGTTGAATAAATGAACTCTCCAGGGGTCTCAGTTTTCTCATCTGAAAAAAGGGGTTCTCACAGTGCTTCCCCAAGGGTTGTATGGTTTGGCAAGACCGGGCATGAGGCAGGCTTAGCACACAGTCAGAGGACGGCTGTTGTTGGGGTCACAGTATTGATCACACTGCTTCTGTGTCTGCCTCCCCTGCGGGCTGTGAGATGGGGCGGGGGCGGTGCTGCGTCCCCGTGTGACTCGTCGCCGCAGCCGCAGTGGCCAGCTCGCGCCTGGCACTGAGACGGTCGGCAAATGTTTGCTGAATTAATGAGAGGGGGCTGCAGGGAGGGCTTGGGCTGCAGTTCCGCCTGGGCTGCTGCAGCTGGGGCGCCTGTGCACATGTATGTGCCCCTGGGAGTGAGCGAGGGGTGTCTGTGGGTGGGGGAGCAGGATCTGTGTCCCTGGGGTCTGGTGGCGCCGTGGGCAGCCTGGCGCTCCCCGCTCCCTGGGGTCCCCGCCGAGCGCCTGCCTGGCTGCGGGACCCCGTTGCCAGGAGCAGTCAGGATGCGGCAGCGTCTCCATGGCAACGCGGCATCTCGAGCCGCTTGCCGCCCTCCCCCGGCGCCCCGCAGTGGGCAGGAGGCCGAGCCTGGCAGCCCCTCCCAGCAGAGCAGCCAGCAAGCTGGGCCAGGAGGCCGAAACCTGGTGGGAGGGGCTGAGGAAGGGGCTCCTTATTTTTCTAGGAACTGACCTTTCTGGAGGGGCTGACCTGCCTTTACTTCCCTCTCCATCTGGGGGAGGTCTGTCTATATGCAGCGCCCCTTCCCCTCCCTACAACAGGCCAGGGAATAACGAACAGGTTCTGGTCTGGGTGAGACCCTCACTGGCCAAAGGACACCTCGGATCTAAGTCCTGGCTGTGACAATGGCGCAATGATCCAGGCTGGAGGGGCTGTTGGGAGGGGCACGGTGGCACTGTCGAGGACGCGCCATCATGGTCCAGAGAATGAGTGCAAGTCCAGGGCCTTCATCAGCCACCCAGCCCACCAGTGTCCCCACTTCTCACCGATCATGCCCCTGTCCTCAGTACCTGCTCTGACCCTCCCTGTCCCACCTTATCCTCTCAGTCATGCTACATCCCCGAACCCGCTCAGTGCTTTCTGCTGTGGGCAGCCACCCTCCCCAGTTCCCACCCAGTACCCCTGGTACTCACCCAGTATTTTCCTAGTGCCTCCCAGTACTTCCCAGTATGTACAGTGTGTCTCTAGTATACCTCTAGTGCCTACTCAGTATTTTCGAATATCCACTCAGGAACCCCCCGTTACTATTAAATAACCACTCAGTGCCCTCCTTGTGTTTTAGGCTTAATGGTCCTTAATATTGCCCAGGGATCACCTACTGCCCCAGTAACTGGTGGTCCCCAGTGTCTTCTTACTAATCAGCCCCGTACCCTATGCATCCATCGCAGTTCCCAGTACCTCCCCCGAACTGCTGTCCACTTAGCGCTAATCACGACCATCTCGCTCTGTCCAGTATATTCTCGCTATCCACCCGCTGCCCGGCTCTTTACTTCTAGGTAAATACCCTTTGGCCCCTTGTACCCCTTCCACCCTCCAAGCGCCAGCTCCGTCAGGCCGTAGTGCTCGCTGTGACCAGGAGGGGGCGCGCAAGAGGTCACCCGGAGGCCAAAGAGCAGGGCGCGGCCGGGGTGGAGGTGGAAGGGCTGAATCTGAGGGCCTCGTGGTAGGGAAGCTGAATCCGCCGGCAGTTTGGAGCTGCATTCCTAGGTAATTCTTCCCGAAGTGGCTGCACTCCCACCCCGCATCCTCTGCTAGTCCCGCCAGGCCGGCCGCAGCCGCCGTAGTGGCTTTGGCTCTGAGAGGGTGCGCGCGCCCTCTGGTGGCCGCGGAGCAGCGCAACTCTTTGAGTCTCAGGTCAGTAGAGTTGCCTTCTCCATCTGCCTGCCTTGCATGGGGAACTGAGACTCCCAGCCAGGAAAGAATTGTCCCAGGATCACCAGGAGATGAGCAGGCAGCAGAATAGTGAGGTGACGAAGAACAGCACCGATCTGGTCTGGACTTGAGCCTCAATTTCCTTAATTAATTTTATTTTGGGTACTGGGGATTGAACCCAGGCGTATTCTACCTCCAAACTACACCCCCAGTCCTATTTTATTTTTAATTTTGAGACAGGGTCTTCTAAGTTGCTGAGGATGGCCTCAAACCTGTGATCCTCCTGTCTCAGCCTCCCAACTACTGGGATTACAGGGATATGCCAACATGCTTGGCTCAGTTTCCTCACTTATAAAATGAGGATAAAAACCCCACCTGGCCAGGCATGGTGGTATATGTCTATAATCCTAGTACTAGGGAGGCTGAGACAGGAGAATTGCCGGTTCATGACCAGACCCAGCAACTTAGTGAGGCCCTCCACAACTTAGTGAGACTCTGTTTAAAAAAAAAGGACTGGGGGTGTAGCTCAGAGATAGAATGTCCCTGGGTTCAATCCCCAATACCACAGAAACAAACAAACAAACAAACAAACAAAAACATACAAAACCCTAATTAAGCCGGGTGTGGTGGCTCACACTTGTAATCCCAGTACTTGGGAGGCTGAGACAGGAGGATTGCAGGTTCAAAGCCAGCCTCGGCAACTTAGTGAGGCTCTCAGCAACTGAGTGAGACCCTGTTTCCAAATAAGAAATAAAATCGGGCTGGGGGTGTAGGTTGGAGGTAGAACGCCTCTGGGTTCAATCCCCAGTACAAAAAAAAAAAAACCCCAATTATTTCTCAGGGTATTTGTAAAGGTTAAATCAGATGTTGATATTGGGTGTCATGATAACAACAATGAGCACAATTACTAATCATGTTAACTGGGTGCTTTCTTTGGGCTGGCTGCTGTGTAAAGTGATTCAGCATTTGCAGTGCAAGAGCTTATCATACCAGGTGGGCAGAGGCAGCATCTCTGGCTCAGAGGGCCTGCTATGGAGGGGCCCTCAGTAACGACTGACTTCCAGGCAGGGTGACAAAGCCCCTCTTAGGCTTGTTGCCTGGCACCAAGCCTTGAGGATGAGCTCCAGAGTCTTCTGTCCCTGCTAGGACTGGAAGCACAGGAAGGGACAAGAGGACCTTGGGCTGGCCCCTGTGCAGTGCTCCAGTGGTCCCAAGGCCTGGATCAGATATGCAGTCCCCTGGGAAGGCACGGGGCTGGTTGATGGAGGAAGCATGTGTCCTGGCCTGGGAAGCTGGACCTGGGGCCTTTCCTGCAAAGGCAATATCCAAGAGCAGGAAGGAAGGATGTGGGGAGGGGGAGGAAAGGGAGGGAGGGGAAGGATGGGACAGCCTCAGATGGGAGCGACTTCTCTTTGGGACTGGCTAAGAAAAGAGAACATCAAAGCCAGGCGTGGCAGCGGCGTATGCTTGTAATCCCAGTATTTGGGAAGCTGAGACTGGAGGATCCAGGTTCGCGGCCAGCCTCAGCTACTTAGTGAGGCTCTCCGTAACTTAGTGAGACCCTGTTTCAAAATAAAGAATAAAAAGTAGGGCTGGGGGTGTAGCTTGGAGGTAGAATGCCCCTGGGTTCAGTCCCCAGTACTGCAAAAAAGAAAAAAGAAAAGAGGACATCTGTATTGGCCTGACTGAGAGGCCATTGGGCTGGTCACCCTGGCTGTGTTTGGGTGCGCGTGTGCGTGCGTGTGTGGTGGTAGGGAGAGGGCAAGAAAAGATGACATATAGCCTGGTGTTGTGGTGCACAACTGTGATCCCAGCAACCAGGGAAGTTGAGTCAGGATGGCAAGTTTGAAGCCAGCCTCTTCAATTTAGTGAGATCCTGTCTCAAAATAATAAAATAAATTGGGTGTGGTGGCACAGGCCTATAATCCCAGTACTTGGGAGGCTGAGATAGGAGGATCACAAGTTCAAGACCAGCCTTAGCAACTTAGACTCTCAGCAACAAGGGCTAGGGATGTAGCTTGGAGGTAGAATGCTTCTGGATTCAATCCCCAGTACCACAAAAATATAATACTTTTTTTTTTTTGCGGTACTGGGGATTGAACCCAGGGGCATTCTACCTCCGAGCTACACCCCCGGCCCTGTTTTTTTATCATTTATTTTGAAACTGGGTCTCACGAAGTTGCGGAGGGCCTCACTAAGTAGCTGAGGCTGGCCGCGAACCCGGATCCTCCGGTCTCCGCCTCCCAAGTACTGGGATTACAAGCATGTGCCACCACGCCTGGCACAAAAATATAACAACAAAAAAAAATAAGTGTTGGGGATGTAGCTCAAAGGTAGAGTGCTTGCCTAGCATGTGAAAAGCCCTGTTCAATTCCAAGTACTGGGAAAAGAAAGGATATGAGCTCTGCTCTCTCTTCCTCTGTAACAGGTAGAAGAGCACCCCCTTTCTGGACTGTATGGGAGTAAAAATGAGGTCAGGAATATAAAGTGCCAACAGGTCCTGGAACACAGTGGGTGCCTCATGCCTGTGGGTCCCTAATCCCTGGGCAGACTGCTAATCTGTGAAGCAGTAGCTCATGTGGAGTCCAGAGTGCCCACTGCTGTGCTCATTCAATCACTGTTCCTGAGCACCTGCTATGTGTTGGAGTCCAGGGATATTACCCTGAGCAGGGGCCAGTCCCTGCCCTTGCAGAACTTGTCCAGTGAGGGAGGAAGACGAGCCACCAGGCAGTGACGTGGAGAAGCACAGGGCCTCTGACAGCCCAGGTCAGCTGCTGACCCAGTCCGGAAGATGAGGGAAGGCTTCCTAGAGGAGGCGACATTCATGTCAGGACCCAAAGAATATATGTGTTAGACAGAAGAAGGGGCCTGGCGGGAAGAAGCAAGGGCGGGTCCCGAGCTGAGGTTCAGGGAGTACTCTGGCTACAGAAGAGCAGTAGCAATGAGCAGTGGTGGGAATGGAGGCTGGGCCTTGGGGCTCAGGGATAGGGCTGTGGATTTTTTTGTAATGGGGAGCCAGAGAAGGTTATAGACAGGGTTGCTATGGTCAGAGAGGGAGAAGGCCTAATGGAGGGCACGCAGGGCCTCCATGATCTTTATGCGCTGGCTCTCAGAGCTCCTCCATGGGGAGTGGGGAGGCCAGGTCAGAGCACTGGTGGCCCCTAGGTAGCTCCTCCAGTATCCCACCCTGTCTTTGCAAAGGCCACTCTCCTGCCTGACCTGCCCTCCTTGCATTGAACCTCATCCGTAGGCCCAGGACTATGGTAGCGTAGGTCCTCTCCTGGCTAGTACTTCCTAGACTTTTGCCTCCTAGCTCAAGGGCACCCTGCCTCCTCCCTGGCCATGGGTGGGTGTGTGACCCAGTCATTCAATGCACTCCAGATTCAAGACACTGCTGGGTCAGGGGAGGGCATGTGCCTGAGCCGGGGTGAGGGTGGAAGCAGGGCCGCTCATGGACTGGGGGTCACCGGGGGCCCCATGCTCACAAGGGCTACGGTGGAGCATGTGGGTGAGCAGAGATGTGTACAGCTGGGTGTCATGGTGCCCCGGAGCACAGTGAGATGTGAGCGCACTGTGTCTGCAACTGTGCGAGGATCGCGGAAAAGCTGCGCCTCCCCCTCCAAGCAGGACTTGCCAAGCACAGGAAAGAGTGGCCTGCGAAATGCACATGCCGGGGACCCATCGTAGCCTTTCTACTTCAGTTATTTCCCTAGAGAGCCAACCACTGACGCTGACCCCTGTGACACAGGACAGGACAGAGGGGGCAACCTAGAGCTCCTTGCCCTCCGTGCTCACCAGTACTCAGAAGTCAGAGCGCGCTGAGGGAAGGCAGAGAGCAGCTGTCCAGTCGTTTTGTGCAGCTCTTCCACTGTTCAGGTGAGAATGAAATATACGTGTGCGCAGAAGCTATGGAATACGAATTGTATAATACTGATGATTCTATATATGAGTTAAATGCGCTTACATTTGCACTTAAAGCTGATATTGCGCCAGGTGCAGTTGCACACATCTGTAGTCCCAACGACTTGGGAGGCTGAGGCAGGATTGCATGTTAGAAGCCAGGCTGCGTAACCGAGCAAGGCTCCATTTCAAAGAAAGAAAGGAAGAAAGGTCTGGGGATGTAGCTCAGTGGTAATGTCCCTGGGTTTAATCTCTAGTACCAAGGGGAAAACCAAACTGATATAGCAAAACATAAAGATGAACACTGAGATTCACGCTAGTTATTTGAATTTATAATTTTTTTTTTTGCGGCACTGGAGATTGAACCCAGGGGTGTTCTACCTCCGAGCTACACCCCCGGCCCTATTTTTTATTCTTTATTTTGAAACAGGGTCTCACTAAGTTGCAGAGGGCCTCACTAAGTAGCTGAGGCTAGCCGTGAACCCGGATCCTCCGGTCTCAGCCTCCCAAGTACTGGGATTACAAGCGTGAGCCACCATGCCCGGCTCTGAATTTATAATTTTCTTTACTTAGAATAACATTATATAACAAAAAAGTTTGAAGCTGGGCTTGGTGGCACATGCCAGTAATCCTAGTACTTGGGAGGCTGACATAGGAGGATCACAGGTTTAAGGACAGCCGCAGCAACTTAGTGAGGCTCTCAGCAAATTAATGACACCCTGTTTCAAAATAAAAAAATAAAAAAGGCTGGGGTGTAGCTCAGAGGTAGAATGTCCCTGGGTTCAATTCCTAGAGACACACACACACAGAGTTGAAAGATAGACTATATAGGAAAGGCAAAAACATGATAGACCCATAGATAGAGTTTTGTATTTTACTGCCTTTGATATTAGTCATTCCCTGCCCTGGTGTGTGTGTGTGTGTGTGTTTGTGTGTGTGTGTGTGTGTGTGTGTGTGTGTATGTGTGTGTGTGTAAAAAAGTTGAGCCGGG
>PVJS01021317.1:0-13388 GCA_004027185.1 Glis glis
GCACAATTCACAGTGGCCAAATTATGGAACCAACCTAGATGTCCATCAACAGATGAATGGATCACAAAATTATGGGAAATACACACAATGGAATTCTACTCAGCAATAAAGAAGAACAAAATAACAGCATTTGCAAGAAAATGGAAAGATCTGGAGAGCATTATGTTAAGCGAGATTAGCCAATCACAAAAAATGAAGGTTCATATGTTTTCATTAATATGTGCAACTTAGGGAGTAGTGGGGACACAAAAGGGACTCCAATGACAATGGAGAACCCTCAGTGGTGCAAGGGAAGGGGTACAAGGGAAGGGGAAGGGTAAGAAAGTAGTGAATCCATGGAATTACTGTCATAAACAATGTGTATATATGAGATTATATCAACATCATTCTCAGTGCTAAATGTGGGGGGGAGGCGGGGGGGAGGCGGGGGCGAGGGACACCAAGAGCTGTGTGCATGTATGTTAACTCCAAACTGATACTCACTGTGATGTGAGACTACAATGCACCAATAAAAACTTAAAAAAAAGAAAAGTTACCAAATAGCATACATGTTTAGTCTATTACATTCCAAACCATAACTTTCCTGCAAAGTTTTATAAAGGCTTTCCAATTATGGTTTAGGAGCAGGAACTGTTCTAATAACAGATACAGTTTTTTAGAATGTGATTTTTTCTAGTAAGTTAACAAACATTGGCATTAATATACTAGTTGCAGAGCTTGGCATCCAAGTTTTGGAATGGGGGAATATCAAGGCAATCTGCCTCCAAATGAAGCCAACAGATATGCCTGGTAAGAGATAATGGCAGTGTTCTAAATGAAATCTTCTCATGATGGTAGAACTGTTTCTTGTTTTCCTTTCTTTCATGGAAGATCTTGTTCACATTTTGTTAAAGCATGTAAATATAATTATCACCACAGAGTGAGTCTTTAAACAAGTCTGTTTCCAGAGAATTTCATTGAGGTTATATTTGATGCACATTTATTTATGGAATGTCATCATTGTGATACCTACCTTGTGTGCATCTAGATATCACCTTGTAACGGGAGCACTGAGCATTTATTTAGGTTTTATATGAAGCATATGCTCATTTATACAGCTATTAGAGTTTCTGTGTTCTCCATTGAGCTGTGTAAATGAATCAAGGCATTGCATACAAGTCCAAAAAACTGAAAACCAGCAATTAGTCATGTTTCCTTTCCAAGTTGAGGAAGAAGAAGGAGAATATGTGGACATATAAATATTGAGAAATTGAATAGCAGCAGTAAGTTTTTTACTTAAAAAAGGTTAAGTAAGCCACGCTCAGCAGAGACATGAATGGCGGCAGCGACAGCAGCTGCAGCGGTGCCCTCTTGGCAGAACAGCGCCAGCGGCTGTCAGCATTGCAGCTTCCACACACCGCCAACAAAGATGCCAGTGACCTGTTGTAAATCCAGCAGCCACGGATCAGCAGCAATGAAGGCAAGCAGTAACTCACTCTGTGCTCAGCAGAGACCTGAAGGGCAGTGGCAACAGTGGTTATGGCGGCGCCATCTTGGCAGGACCTCACTGGCGGCCACTGGCACTGTAGCTTCCACATGCCACCAACAAAGATGCCAGCGACCTGTTATAAATCCAGCATCAGCAGATCCGGCTGAGCCGAGCCCACCCCCTGCCCCAGAGATAAAGAGCAGCGCTCAATGAGACCGTAAATTAATGAGCCGCCCCAGGGGGAGACCACCCAGCATGGCCACAGGGACTCATGTAGCAAACAATAGACTCGCGGGGTCTGAGACTTTGTGGATCACCCCCGTGGAGGTGGGAGTGGGGTCTGCTGTAAGACACAATAGATGCGCAGATAAGCAGACAGCCCCTGGTGACATTTGGGCAGGACAGATCGACAGCTTGCAGGTTGCAGCTCCCTTGCAGGGTTCCTGGGGATTGCCACAGGACACACAGTCATGGTAACTGGTGAAAAACTAGACCAACTCAGCCCTCCCTGTGGAAAATAAGGAGATCTGTGTTTGCACAAAGTCATGTCAAAGTGACATCTGCTGCTTCTGTAGATAAAGAAAGACAAAGCCTAGGTACCCCTGCTGGAAACATCCACCATAGGTGTAGACAGAGAGAAATGTAGGGACAGCCAAGTGGAGAGGGCAGACCCATGCTTCCAGTGAGATGGGCACTAGTGGAACTGGGTGCCTGCACAGGCAGTGAGAGGCACTGGGCAAGGGTCCCAATCACTAAGGAGACCAAGAATTGGGCCTGCAAATGGGCATTATACCCAGTAAGTGAGAATAACCATTCAGTAAAGGCTATTCACCCTTGAGGCTCACCTAGTAGCAAATATCTACTTCCAGAATAAGATATTTTAATGGGAGAGAGATTAGACATAGGAAACCTACAGAGTGAGAGAGAGCTACCAATAGCAACAATGATACAAACTTAAGAAAATTGAAATCATGAGAAGGAAGAATAGCAAAGAAACAATGAGCTCCCACAACTCCACAACAACAGAACCTGCCAACACAGAAGCGCAAAGATTGCCAGAAGAACAATTCACAACTTTAATAGTAGAAATGATACAGGATTTCCAAAAAGAATTCAGAGAGCCTGAAAGTAATGAAGGATAAAATAAACAAATAATCTGACACCCTGAACAGGAATCAAAAAGAAGCTCTGAAGGAAGTGAAGGATGCAATAATTGAAATGAAGGCATCAATTCAAACTATCAACAATAGAATAGACCACATGGAAATATCACTCACTCTTAGAAGATGACATTCATTCTCCAAAAATGAATGCATAGTATACAATTTAGAAAAAACAATTCGACAGCAAGAGTTGGATATTGAAGAGATCTTGGCCAATCTTAAAAGAGCAAACCTAAGAATAATAGGCATAGAGGAGGGAATAGAAGCTGAATCCAAAGGAATCAATAATCTTTTAGAAAATTACTAAACATAGAAAAAGAGGTCAACATACAGGTACAGGAAACATATAGAAACCCTAATAGACAAGATCAGAGAAGAGGTTCACCATGTCACATAATAATCAAATTGACCAATGTAGAGACCAAGGAGAGAATCTTAAAGGCAACAAAAGTAAAAGACAAAGTAATATTCAGAGGCAAACCAATAAGAATCACTCCAGACTTTCCAAACCAAGTCGTGAAAATCAGGAGGGCCTGGAGTGACATATTCCAAACTCTGAAAGAAAACAACTTCCAGCCAAGATTTATCTACCCAGCAAAGATATCTATCAAATTGACAGGGAAATAAAAACCTTCCACGAAAACAGAAGCTGAAAGACTTTATGTCTTCCAAACAAGCACTAGAGAAAATACTCAAAAAGATTCATTACAAAGAAGAAATAATAAAGAAATGCCAGAACCAGAGAAATAATGATTTCATTAAACAAACAACTAGGCAAAGAACAAACACTACCTCAAACAGAAATTAAAACTCAAAATGTTAGGAATTAGAACTCATCTCCCAATAATCATGCTGAATATAAATGATCTCAACTCCCCAATCAAAAGACATAAGGAGGCAAAATGGAACAAAAATGAAATCCATCTATATGCTGCCTGTAAGAAACATACCATACAAGTAAAGATACTCACAAACAAAAGGTGAAGAGATGGAGCAAGGTAATCCATGCTAACGGAACTCAAAGCAAGAAGGAATAGCAACTATGATATCAGACAAATTATGCTTCAAACCTAAACTTATCAGAAGAGACAAAGAAAGTCATTTCTTACTAGTAAAAGGAATAATCCAGCAAGAGGATATAATGATAATCAACATTTATGCCCCAAACATAGGTGCAACCACTTTCATAAAAGAAACTCTTCATGACATTAAGTCACACATAGATCCCAATACAATAATATTGAGAGACTTCAACATGCCTCTCACACCACTAGATCAATCTTCAAGACAAAAGGTCAGTAAAGATGCCTCAGACCTAAGGAACACTATAAATCAAATGGACCTACTAGACACATACAGAATATTCCATCCAACTACAGCTCAATTCACATTTTTTTCAGCTGCTCATGATACCTTGTCTAAAATAGACCATATCCTAGACCACAAAATGAGTAAAAGCAAATTAAAAAAATGTATATAATCCCATGAGTCTTTTCAGACCATAATGGAATGAAACTAGAAATCAACTATAGGAAGACCCAGAGAAACCCATAAACACATGGAGACTGAACACCACACTGCTGAATGAGGAATGGGTTACAGAAGAAATAAGGGGAGAAATTAAGAAATTCCTAGAAACAAATGAAAACAGAGAGATAACCTATCAAAACCTCTGGGACACTCCGAAGGCAGTATGAAGAGGAAAATTCATAGCACTGAGTGCCCACATAAGAAGAACAGAAAATCACCAAATAAATAACCTAATGACACACCTCAAAGCCCTTGAAAAACAGGATCAGTCTAACTCCAAAGCCAGGAAATTATTAAAATCAGAGCAGAAATCAATGAAGTAGAGAATTTAAAAAATACAAAAAATCACCAAAACCAAAAGCTGGTTCCTTGAAAAAATAAACAGGATAGATAAACCACTAACCAACCTAACCAAAAGAAAGAGAGAATCAACCCAAATAACTAAAATAAGAGATGAAAAAGGTGACATTATCACCGACAGCACGGAAATCCAGAGGATTATCAGAAACTACTTTGAAAAACTAAACTCCAACAAAATGGAAAACCTAGAAGAAATTGACAAATTTCTAGATACATACAACCTTCCTAAGTTGCATCAAGAAGATATAGAAAATTTAAATCAACCAATAACAATCAAGGAGATTGAAGCACCAATAAAGAGCCTACCATTAAAGAAAAGCCCAGGTCCAGATGGTTTCCCAGGTGAAATTTATAAAACCTTTATAGAAGAACTAATCCCAATACTCCGCAATCTATTCTGTGAAATAGAAAGAAACGGGACTCTCCCAAATACATTCTATGAAGCCAACATCACATTAATACCAAAACAAAATAAAGACAGCTCAAGAAAAGAAAACTACAGACCTATATCATTGATGAACTTAGACACAAAACTTCTAAAGAAAATACTAGCAACGTGCATTCAAAACTACATCAAGAAAATCATTCACTATGACCAAGTCGGGTTCATCCAAGGGATGCAAGGCTGGTTCAACATATGAAAAACAATCCATGTAATTCACCACATAAACAGAACTAAAGACAAAAATCACATGATCATTTCAATAGATGCTGAAAAAGCATTTGACAAAATCCAACACCCATTCATGATAAAAACACTGCAGAGAATCGGAATAGAAGGAACATACCTCATGTTGAATGGGGAAAAACTATAAGAGTTCCTCCTAAAAACAGGAACAAGGCAAGGATGTCCACTGTCACCACTTCTTTTCAATATAGTACTAGAGACTCTGGCCAGAGCAATAAGGCAAGAGAAAGAAATCAAAGGAGTACAAATAGGAAAAGAAGAAATGAAAGTATCTCTACTTTCAGATGACATGATATTATACCTATAAGACCCAACAGACTCAACAAAAAGGCTTATAGAACTGATCAACAAATTCAGCAAACTGTATGGATCAATCTGAAAAAATCCGAAGCTTTTCTACATGCTAACCATAAATCCACCGAAAAAGAAGTCCAGAAAACATTTCCACTCACGACATCCCCCAAAACAATAAAATACTTAGAAATAAACCTAACCAAGGATGTAAAAGACCTCTACAAGTAAAATTACAAAACATAGAAAAAAGAAATTGAAGATTTTAGAAGATGGAATGACCTCCCATGCTTGTGGATAGGCAGAATAAATATCATCAAAATGGCCATTTTTCCAAAAGTGATCTACAGATTCAATGCAATACCCATTCAATTACCAAGGTCATTATTCACAGACATAGAAAAGTCAGTCTTTAAATTCATTTGGAACAACAAAAAACTTAGAATAGCCAAAGTAGTTCTCAGCAACAAGAAACATACAGGTGGTATCACAATACCTGACTTCAAACTATATTACAGAGCCATAGTAATAAAAACAGCATGGTATTGGCACAAAAGCAGACACATAGACCAATGGAGCAGAATAGAAGACTCAGAAACAAATCCACACACTTATAGCCAATTGATTTTTGACAAGGTAGCCAAAAACATACATTGGAAAAAAGATAGCTTCTTCACCAAATAGTGTTGGCAAAACTGGTTAACCACATACAGAAAAATGGAAATAAATTCTGCTTCCTCACCCTTCACAAGAGTCAATTCAAGATGAATCAAAGACCTAGAATTTAGACCAGAGACCTTGCAGCTACTTGAAGAGGGCATAGGTCCAACTCTTCAACACATAGGCACAGGCAAAAACTCCCTCAACAAGACCTCAAAGGCACAAGATGTTAAAAAGAGGGTCAATACATGGGAATGCATTAAACTGAAGAGCTTCTGCATAGCTTTTCAGTTCAAGAACCTCAACAGAGAGTCAACAGAATGGGAGATTTTTGCCAGCTACTCCTCTGATAAAGGACTAATATCTAGAATATTCAGAGAACTCAAGAAACTCACCACTAAAAACACAAACAACCTAATAAAAAATGGGCAAGTGAACTAAATAAGCACTTCACTAAAGAAGAAATAGAAATGGCCAATAAATGTATGAAAAAATGTTCAACATCTTTAGCAGAGAGATGCAAATCAAAACTACCCTGAGATTTCACTTAACCCCAATTAGAATGGCAATCATTAAAAACACAAACAATAACACATGCTGGAAAGGATGTGGAGAAGTAGGAACACTAATATCCTGTTGGTGGAATTGAAAATTAGTGCAACCACTTTGGAAAACAGTGTGGAGGATCCTCAGAAGATTGGGAATGAACTTACCATTTGACCCAGCAATACCACTTCTAGGTATCTACCCAAAAGAATGGAAACCAAATTACCAGACTAATACATGTGTATCTATGTTTATAGCTGCACAATTCACAATTGCCAAACTATGGAACCAGCCAAGATGTTCATCAACAGTTGAATGGGTTACAAAACTATGGGATATGTACACAATGAAATTTTATGCAGCCATCAAGAAGAACAAAATTACATCACTTGCAGGGAAATGGATGGAATTAGAGAATATTATGCATAGTGAGATTAGTCAGTCACAAAAAGTGAAAAGTCAGATGCTCTCCCAATATGCCGAAGCTAGGGAGAATAGAGCATAGGAGGGACTCCAGACAAAGATGGAGAAAACCTCAGATGAGTAAAGAAGGTGATCTAACTAAGGGAGATGGGAGGGGGGAAGAGGGAAACACCGTAATGCTCAGGATGTACATACACAAACTTATCAAAGTCAACTACTATGTGAGCATGAGAAGGAGGGAAGGGTGAGATAATGGGGGTGGGAATTGGGGGAGGGCTAATTGACTAATGTGTGCATGTATACTTCTATCACCCTGAAACCCATCAAGATGTATGATTACAATGCACCAATAAAAAGAAAAGATTAAGTAAATATTGTGGTACAAGTAGGCATAGAGGACACTGGTACAGGGCATACATTGGAATCTTGGACACAAGACAACGGTAGAGAAGGAACTGTGCTCTCAGTAGGGTGCCATCTCCAGGAGCATCCTTTCCTAGTTTCTGTTGCTGGCATGGCGGTGGTGACTTTGGCTTTCCTGTATTTGGCTTCAGTATTTCGATTCCTACTTTAGAAAATTTAAAGTCTAGCTTCCTATCCAGGGTCATTTGTCATCCTCATTTAGTCATTAATATTCCTAGGCAAATGGAAATTCCTCAATATCAGTGAGATATGTTCTTTAGGAGGTTCTGTAAATATTTGAGGATGCTTAACTGAAAATGAAAATCCCCAAGCTTCTCCTCTGAAATTCTGTGTGAGCATACAAAGGGGGGGGGGGGGCTTGGAAGCTGTGTCCCTATTAGTATCACAACAAGATTGTACCCTTACTGTTAATATTTTTGCTAAAAATTTACATATGCTATTTGTGTTGTTTCTTTTGTAAATTGCCAATTTTCAACTTTATTTTTATTGATTTATAACAAATCTTGAAATATATATACACATACATGTCATCTTGATATATATGAATATATATATATATATATATATCTTGATAGATGTTAATTTTTATCTCTTATATATATTACAAAAATTCCCCTCATGCTGTTGGTATTCTAACTGTATGTATATTTGAGGGGAGAGGTGGGACAGGGTGGTTTTGAGCATGTGATAAGCAAGTAACAGAGATATGATCTATGGCATATTTTATTTCATAGGAAGGACAACTAGAGTAATTGGCTTCGGTGGGATTATGTTTTTCAAATTTTAACCAAATCTTAACTGATTCTCTGCAACATTTCTGGATCCCCTTTGCTCATCTCTCTCCAACTCAAGCTTTGAGCTCATTCTGGACCTCTCCTTGCTTTAGGGAAAGGGCACATTGGCATATTAGCAAAAAGCAGCAGAGGAGGGGCTGTTTCTGCTTTTAAGTTTCCAAAGCTCAGACTCTGCAAATAATATAAGAGATGAAGGGTAGCAAACAAGAAAAATATAATCAGCCTGTCCCAGTCTATCTACCTCATAATTTTTGGAAAAAACAAAACAGTATTTCTTTGACTAAGGTAGGGGTCACTTGGGAGGGAAACTGAGGGTTTTTAGACAGCAGGGGGCTACTAGTGAGCAGAGGGGCTTGTTCCCTCCCTCCTCAGGAGTGTGTATAGACATAGAACCCCCAATAGGTGGGTGGGGTCTGGGCAAAGAGGAAACTTGTGGTCCATTTTCTTGGCTGATTTCTTAGCAAACCCTAGGAATCTGGCAGGTCCCTAGAAACAGTTTCTATGTTGTGTCTAGAAACACAAGTTCCCAGATGGCCCCATAAAGTTTCTAGTTCTCCAACATGGTAGAGAAATAGAATGAGTTCTTTATTGTTGAGAGTTCAGAAAACATAGCAGAGGCTGAAGCTCGATCTGTAGGAAACTTGCAGACGGAAATAAGAGATGTCTCTGTGGCTGTGTGAAGCAACATCTAGAGACCCAGGCTCCTTGTACTCCCTTCATGCTAGATCTTATGGATGCACAAACTTGATCCTCTGGGTGGATGCACGGGCAACCTCAGGAAGAAGGCAGAGGGAGATGTCAAAATACAGGTTAAATTCATTTCTGAAAAATAGAGAAGGGATACTTTGTGTAGACCCATTTTGTGTCTAGTACTTAGCCTGGTAAGATAGCAGTTTGGAACTTGTGCCCTGAACCCCATTCCAATTCTTGGAAAGAGAAAGCTTAAATACCTTTGTTGGCTTCTCTGAACTAGGGCCAAAATGGAAGCCAGGTACAGAGGAGAGGCTCATGTCAGAGAAGCACTCTGGAATCTAGGACACTTGAGTCCCCTCCAAACCACCCCCAGTCTCCCACCAGCTTGTGTTAGTTGCATTCCATAAGTTCCACCCTTATCTGTGCAGGAGAGATAGGGAGAGGTTTCAGAATAGGATGTCATCATCCTATTTTTCCTGTCAGTCTCATATCTGACCTCATGCAGTCAGTGGGGTATTTACAGGGTGAACTGCTGTGTCTCCTACTTCATCTTCATGAACTTGCTCTCCCGATTCCCTTTAGTTGGCTCTATAATGCTACAGTATATGTTCAGTTTAATTGCCTGGGCTTATTCACCAGGAACTTCCTTGGGCTACATTTTCTGACCTTGGATCAGAGAGGACAAACATTTTCTTCAAAAGGCTAGTAGTAAATAGTTTTGGGCTGACATTGCAGCACAAAAATAGCCATCTATATTATGTGTATGGTGAGCAAGACTGTATCCCAATAAAACTTTATTTAAAAAAGGCAACTAACTGGGCATGGTGGCCCACTCCTGTAATCCCAGTACTTGGAAGGTAGAGACAGGAGGATTGCCAGTTCGAGGACAGCCTCAGCAACTTAGCAAGACTCTCAGCAACCTAGTGAGACCCCATTTCAAAATAAAAAATTAAAAGGACTGGGGATGTAGCTTAGAGGTAGAATGCACCTGGGTTCAATCCCCAGTCCCCCCCCCCCCAACACACACACAAAGGCAGCTGGCCAGGTTTGGCCAGTGTGTCTAGTTTGCTACCTCCTGACTTAGCACCTCTTTCTACCTTGTGTTTAAGAATCTTCTCATGGAAGATCAGGATTTAGACTATGCTAGGAGGGATATTCAAACCCAATTTGTTTGCATCTCCAAATGAAATACAAGAATGAGTTTGCATAGCTCCACACAGACTGGATGGTTAGCGTTAAGATCAACTATCTCAAATGTTGTGAAGTGAGCTGTGAGCTCCAGTCATAGCTACCGGAGTCGGACAGACCACATTGGTGGGTAGGGCTAAGGTTTTCAAAACTGCAGTGAATTTTCTTCCAATCAGCCTGGGGCATGATGGTCAGTGTCTTCTCTCCAGATGTGAGCACATAGGTGGTGGCTGGGGTGGCACCTCACTGTGGAGGCATGGAGAGTCCAGTTGGTAAGTGCCGAGGGTCCCTCAGTGTGTGCCATCCTACTGAGGGCCTGGCGGGTCCTTAAGGCTGGGCGTGGAAACTCAGCATGGCCACTTGCAGCAGCAGCAGGAGTCATGTCCCCGGATTCCCAGAGAGTCTTAATAAATGTCCCTGCTTTTCTCAGTTGTGCTCAGGGAACAGAGGAGGCAGTGCCTCTCCCTAGGGATAGAGAGGTGCTTTAACGTGGTCACTATGTATCTGGGTGGGAGGCCATCTGTAGCCATGGCAGCCAAATGGCTGAGTAGGGAGCTGTGAATGAAGCTGGGGGGCTCGCCTGGGGCACCCATGAGTGTCACCTCAGAACCTTAGAACAGCTGCTAGCAAGTCCGTGAGTGCGACAGATTTTTGACAAATATACTGGTGACAACTGAATAATTGGAATATACAATGAAATGTAAGCTCATTTTACTTTTGGCAGCTGATAAGATAGGTCAAAAGTGATTTCTAAACCACACACGCACACTTTCAGTCCACATGCTGAATATTGTATTCTAAGATCACTTTGTGTGTGTGTGTGTGTGTGTGTGTGTGTGCATACCTTATAGGTAGGTTTGATTTTTTTATTTTATCTGAATATTAGGAAGATTCAAACTTTTCACTGTTATAAACAAATTTTATAACTATCTTTGTGAATAACATAAAATCTGTGTTTTTCAAATGATTTCCTTCAGATAGATTCCTAGAAAAAAATTTGCTGAGTTGAATTTCATGAGCATTTCCAAGGTTCCTGGAATACACTGACTTTTGTATCCAAGAGATTGTGAGAGTGTCTGTCTCATTTAGCTTTCACCAACACTGGGTAGTTGGAGAGATTATTGCTAATTCAATAGGCATTTTCATTTTATCTATTTGATTATTAATTAAATTGCACATTTTATGCGTTTACCAATCACTCATATGTTATTTACTTTTTGATTTGGCAAGCATCCTTATCTTACTTCCCCTGATGAGGAGGATGAGGCTTAGAAAGCTCCAGTGATGGGCGGCCAGTCAAACAGCTGGGAAGGTGCAGACCTGGGACTTCAGCCTTCTCGTCCTTACTCCGTGCTCATTCGATTGTACGAGTGTATTGAAAGAAGAGAAATTAGAACTTTCTTGATTTTCTGTTTCCGATTCTCTCAAAGTAGTCTCTCTCTTTCTCATTTTTTTAAATTCCTGGAAATCACAACTGACACCAAAATCTCAGGAGAAATTTATTATAAGAGCTTACAGAGTTTCATTCAAACATGAAGGTCAGCAGAGACAAAGCAGATACATTTCCAATCTGTTTTAATGAATCAAGACTGATAGAGTGAATTCCCTTTTGAGAATGAAAAAAGACTTACTGTGGTTTCCTTTCAAAAGAAGATTTTATTCAGTCTTTGATTAGACTAAACAGAACATAATATTTCAAGGACAAAATTCACCTTTTTCCAGATGCAGAAACATCTAATTTGGAATCCATATTTGCTTTCTATTAAAAATTAAATTCATAGAAAGCAGGATTGAGGTCATATAAAAAATATGGAAGAGGAGACAAAGTCCTGTAGCAAAAGCAAAAAGAAGTCTCTACTGAGGTAGTAATTAATGTCTACTCCTTCTCTTTATCAACTGTAAAGACCTGTTTGAAATTTTTTCTCCCTGACATTTTTGTCTCTTCTTCTACCTCATCCTCTGATATTCTTCTAGTCTGTAACTCTTGCTTCTCACTATAATTTTCTCTTGTTTTTTAAAAATAAATTTTATGCTGGGCACAGTGGTGCATGCCTATAATTGTACTTGAGAGGCTGAGACAGGAGGATTGCATGTTGGAGTCCAGAGTGTGGTAACTTAGCAAGACCTTTCTTCAAAATTAAAACAAACAAACAAACAAATGACCTGGGGGTGCAGTTCAGAGGTAGAACACATCTAAATTCAATTCCCCAGTACCCCAATAAATAAATAAATAAATTTTACTATATTTAAGGTATACAACATGCTGTTTGGGGATATGTATAAGTAGTAAAAGGGCTACTACAGGGGAACAAATTAACATATTCATTGTTATGGTTGGATCTGGAATGTCCCCCAAAGTCTTGTGTTGCAAGCTGGGTCCCCAGAGCAGCAGTGTCCAGAGCTGGGGCACTGGGGAGGTGACTGGACCCTGGGGGCTCTGACCTCAGCAGTGGATCAATCCATTGATTGCCAAATGCACTACTGGGAGGTGGGACTTATCTGGAGGAAGTAGATCACTGTGGATGTGTCCTGGAAGGGTATATTTTCTTCTCTCTCTCTCTTTTTCTCCCTCTCTCTGCTTGCTGCTGCCATGAGCTGAGTAACTTTCCTTCATCAGGTCTTTCCACCAATATGTTCTGCATCACCTCAGGCTCAAAGGATGTAGATGGCTGATCATGGACTCAAGCCTCTGAAACCATGAGCCAGAATAAACCTTTCCTCCCCTAAGTTGTTTTTGTCAGACAGTATTTTGGCCACAGCGACAAGAAGCTGACCAACACACCCACCATCTCACAAGTCCCCCTGCCATGTTCTTCTGAACCCGGGTAGCCGCATGGATGCTTTCCCGGCCTGCACACGCTGGGCCCTGACACACACTGGGCCCTGACACACACTGGCTTCCACCAGACACTGCTGCTCACACTCCTGAATTTGTCACTGAAACTCTAAGTTCTTAGAACAAGTCGTCTCTTTTATGCCTTAAAGTATTAAAAGAATCCCCTAAACTCAAATTCTGATATGTATAAATTTAGATTTTTTTTGTTTCTGGACTATTCCCTTGTCTCTTATAGTCAAGTTTTAAAGCAAAAAATTAGTCTATCTAGACAGTATATCCTTGAATATATTTCTCTTTCCTTAATAGCAAAGTTTTAATAGTATAT
>PVJS01021317.1:13488-31742 GCA_004027185.1 Glis glis
CAGTACTTTGGGAGGCAGAGACCAGAGGATCCGGGTTCACGGCCAGCCTCAGCTCCCTCACTTTCTCTCTCCCTGTCTCTCTCTCTCTCTCCCAGTCTCTCTCTCTCTCTCTCTCTCTCTCCCTCTCCTTAGTGAGGCCCTCCGCAACTTTGTGAGACCCGGTTTCAAAATAAAAGTATAAAAAATAGGGCCGGTGGCGTAGCGGGGAGGTAGAACACCACTGTGTTCAGTCCCCGGTACCGCAAAAAATAAATAAATAAATAAATAAAATAAAATAAATCAAGGTGTATGAAAATATAGATTATATTCAGAAAAAGAACTGATGACAGAATTAAGTCTAGAATTTTAGTGGCCCAACTGAATCTCATTTCCAATTATTTAGGAACAGAGGACTGATGAGATAATAATTTTGGTTATTATTATCATTACCAAATATTTTTGAAAACAAAATTTTCTGTCAATTGAAATATGATATTGAAAAATGTTTTATATGATTTGTGGGTTTGTGATCTCCTTAAGATTAAAATGTTTAATATAATATTAATGTCACTTCATTGAAAACAATAATGAGTATATTTTAATTATTTGTGGAATCTAGTACTTTCAATTGAATATATTATAAATATCTATATCTGAAATTCTATTCAAATGCAAAATGTTACACATGAAAAATAAGCTGTTGGAAGTATACCTTTTGTTGCTATAGTTAGAACTATGTGCTTTTGCTGTAATTGAAATTTTATTAACAAAGTTCTCCCTGAATGATGAGATTTCTTAATATAGCAACATCCAACAGCAATTTAAAGAACTTCCAATGACTTCCTACTTATTGGTCCCTTGCCTATTTCTTTAACTTAAACAACAAATATTGATTTCATAGTTAAGCAAACAAGACCTGAACGATACAATGGTTCATGAGAAAACAGGAAATATTTTCATGTCTGTTTAATAGACAAGAATAATGAAACCTCCTTGCTGCAAGGGTACTGGAAACCATGGAGCTGGCAGAGGGTGAGAACAGAACAGATCCACAGGCCCTAGGCCCCCGTCCCTCATCAGCTGTGTCCCCTTAGGAAGCTCACTTCATTCTCAGACCCAGGTCCACCACTGTGAAACGGAGTTACGGATAGTCTCTGCGAGTGTTGAATGTGATAATGAACATAAAGATTCAACACTGTGCTTGTCCGAAAGTAAGTAGTCAACTCATTATAGGTATTATTATCATTATACTATTATTATAAATGAGTCTATCTCCGTCATTTTATTAGATAAGGAAGTTGAGTTCCAGGAATGTAAATGACAAGCTTAAGAGGTACTTCAGCTTATATTTTTTGTCCTATGTTAGATTTATAGAATATAACTTGGTTACCTAAGTGAAATAAGAATTTCACTCTGAACACTGGGGTCACTAAACATTCCCTAACATCCATCTCCAGAAAAATAAAGAGAAGCCTACTAAACATTTGAGAGGGAGAAACTTAATCACATTCCCACAGAGCAGATATATACTCACTCACACATTGAGAGAAAAACAAAATACATCATGTTTGTTTCTGATGTTACGACTGAGAGAAAACATCTTTGTGATTATCTTTTTTTGTGTGTGTGGTATTGGGAATTGAGCCCAGAGGCATTCTACCTCCAAGCTATACCCTCAGAGCCCTATTTATTTATTTATTTATTTATTTATTTATTTATTTTTGCGGTACTGGGGATTGAACCCAGGGGCATTCTCCCTCCAAGTTCCACCCCAGTCCTATTTTTTATTCTTTATTTTGAAACAAGGTCTCACTAAGTTGCAGAGGGCCTCACTAAGTAGTTGAGGCTGGCCCTGAACCTGGATCCTCCAGTCTCAGCCCCCTAAATACTGGGATTACAAGTGTGAGCCACCATGCCCGGCTTCTATTTTATTTTTTATTTTGAAACAAGGTCTCACTAAGATGCAAATGACCTTGCTAAGTTGCTAAAGCTGGCCTCAAACCTGTGATCCTCCTATCTCAGCCTCCTAAGTACTACAATTACAGGCATGCACCACCATGCCTGGCTTTGTGTTTATCTTTATGAAAGCTCTACTCTAGAAACCTCTGTGACGTAGTCAAAATAGTAAAAGGTAGCAATTGTCCAGGGGTTGGGACACCTGTGTTCTAGTTCTGGGACTCCTTCTGAGCTATGTGACAATGAACAAGAAAGCCGGCCTTTCTGAGTGCCTGTGTGTGCATCTGTGCATTGGGAATGATGGTATTTACCACCTAGTACTGTTATGAAGCTCAACACTTTTAAGAATGTAAATATGAATTTTGAATTCCAAACACTGTATAACTGAAAGGGATTAGTGAACAAGCTTTCTATCCTAGCGGGGAGCACATAATCATGCAAGTTTATATGAAAACATATTTCAGTTAACAAGATGAAAGAAAGCATATATTTAAGAGCTATGAGAAAAACAATAAGATTTGAAAACTTTATTTCACCTAAATCTACCTTGATCGTGTGGTAATTTAAGTCTGATTTTCCCCCCTGTAATTGTATGTTTTTTTATTTGCAGTTATGGTCTTTGATATAATATTATGATTTGAATGAAGCCCAACAGTACAATTTTTAATTAAAAATTAACCAATTTGAAAGAAAGTGTTATTTATAAGTAGTTGTTCAAAACTCTTATTTATAAGCTGATAATTTTTAAGACAAAGGGGAAGTTTGGAGAAGAAGGGAATGAGGATTGTAGGTATGGAAAATGAGAGTGGAGAAGACCTGAGAGGATGTCCTTAACTTTTCTAGTGATGTGAATTTGAGTTTGTCATCTCATTAGTCATCAGGATGAAATCAGTTATTGAGATCCAAATTGTTGTGATAATTTATTATGCAGGTAATAGTTGAAGTGTGATTAGATAAAATCACCTTAGAACAAAATAAGAAAAATAAAAAATGGAGAAGCAATGAAGGAATCACTTCCATTGACACTATGTACATATGTGAGAATGCCAATGCCAATCTCAGATTCTGTATGGGGAAGAGGGGGAGTGGGGAGCGAGCTGGGGGAAAAACCCACCAAGTGCTGTGTGCATGTATGTCACTATCACTATGAAATACATTATGATGTGAGACTATAATGCACCAATAAAAGTATAAAAAATTTAAAAGAAAAGGAAACCAAGAAGAATCATCATTATTACCTTGCTTCTAAGCAAAAATGAGAGATAAGAGAAAACAATCCATATGGAATATGATCAGTAAATCCAGGGTGATAGCATGAATGTGGAAGCTGCTAGATTAAAGAAAGAAGAGAAGAGAAGTGGGGCAGAGTAAAAAAGAGTGAAAGATACACAATATACAGAGAGGATGTTCCATTAATAGGAATGCCGACATTTCATGGAGCTATTTGAGTTCTTCCAGTATGATCAAAGAAATGGTTTTCATTGGAAAGTAGACACAGGCCAGAAAATAGGAACTGAAGCTATGGGGGAAGTGGAGGGGAGAACATAAAAGACATTCCAAGCCAGGGTTAAAAATTGTTCTTCCATTTGATTAACTTAGATAACTTTTATTAGTATGTGTTAGAAATTGCAAATAGCCAGAAAACAAGAGCATTGTCTGCAATTTTTTCATTGATTTCTAGAGAGATCCCTTAGTGAATATATTTAGACTTTAATATGTGTGTGTTTATATGTATGCGTTTTAAAACTATCAACAATTGTATGAAGGCTACAATCTTAATGAGAATGTGCTAAAACAAGTTCATCAAAATATTTTACATCGAACAGGAACACATTATATAATAGTGTCAAGCCTAACAGAAATATGAAGGGACTTGTGTTTTTAAGGTGTTAATTGGTATATGCAGACAAAGCACAGTATTTAAGATTGAGATGATTTTTAATTAGATTATTAAAATACTGGGATAAGAGAAAAAGACCCCCAAAGAGCAAAGGTGACCTAAATCAAAGAACTATAATTACAATATGACTTTTTACAGAAATGAAACATGTCAGCAGTTTAGTTTATAGAAGACATTAATACATGAAACATAATATTGGTAACAATGCAACACAAAAAGGTAATGGAATTTATAAGGTAAGTTTTATACTTTAAAGTATATGCCATAAAACAATTTTTTTCATTACTTGCTTGAAAGAAAGGGACATATTGAAATTGTTAATTTATAATACTAAAAACAGTTTCAAAAACTATATGAGTTTTCTAACAAATGAAAGATAAAGTAGTTACTCAGCAAATGCCTATTCATTGATTGACTTATATTGAACCCCTGTGGGACTGAACGCTTCTGGGAGGTAGGCGCTGCTCCCCATCCTGAGCCCAGCAGCCAACAGCACAGACAGAAGTCCCTCATCTCCTGTTGCAAATGTTTTGGTGTGATGACACCAAATACAATGTCCCCCTAGCCCTCATGGAAGCAAGGCAGCCATGTTGGAGGTAGGGCTTGGTTGAGGAGACATCCCTGGGGGTTATATATGGTCTCTCCTCCCCTTTCTCTCTCTCTTGCTTCTGGCCTTCATGATGTGAGAGCAGAATCTTGCTTCCTGACTCCATGCCCTGAGCTCCTCAGACCCAGCCTGCCATGGACCAAACCTCTGAAATTTCCAAAACTGTGAGCAAATAAGTCTTTCTTCCCCTAAGTGGTGTGGTCGATCGTTTTGTATTATAGCAGTAGGAATGCTGACTGAAAGAGAATATCTAGAGAGTGACATGATCTGACATCTTTTAGAAAGATTCTTTTGGGCTGGGCGTGGTGGCACACACTTGTAATCCCAGTACTTGGGAGGCTGAGACCAGAGGATCTGCATTTGCAGCCAGCCTCAGCTACTTAGTGAGACCCTGTTTCAAAATAAAGAATAAAAAATAGGGCTGGGGATGTAGCCTGGAGGTAGAATGCCCCTGGGTTCAATCCCCAAAATAAAAAAAGAAAGAAAGATTCTTTTGGCACTGGTATTGTCATGGGAAGACACGATAATTCCTGTGGGTTCTTGGCTTCCATGGTGAAAAGAATTTCAACATGCACCAGTCAGAGAAAAGGCAAAGGTTTAATCAAGAAAGGTGGGGATAACACATATGTGGGCTATCTCAAGGGCGTGAGAGCCGCAGCAGAGGGGCACAGAGAGTGGCATAAGAGCAGCTGCAGAGAGACAAAGAGGCTCTCGGATCTAATCTATCCTTTTCTTATAGGCCCACTAGAGAGGGTGTGGTTAGGAGCCCATGGTGGGAAGTGGAGCACCATGGGATGGCAGCCTACTCTCTTTGAGGCTGTAGGCTGCAAGAGGTGTAAATTCCTTGAGATAGAAATCCCAGGAAGCAGAGACACAGAGGCGGGGAAGGCAGGGTGCAGGGCAATCCTCTGGGACCTTTTTCCCAGGAAATTGAGGCTCTGACAAAAGATGAGACTTTTCTCTGGGGCCTAATCACCTCAGGAATTTCAGATATAGAGCTAGGCCATTGATTTAAAAGTATGGTCCTCACTTTTGCCCAAGAGCAAACAAGCTCTGTTAAAATGAAACTAAAGATTATGAAGATTTTTATTTTCATTTCCTTTCCAATTTGTCTCCTTTCTACCTAAAATTTTTATCTCTTCTATTCTATCTCAGTATGGAAAACAGACTCCATGGGGAAAGGTGGAGAAGAATGGAGACCAATTACAGTCATACAGATGCCAGGTAAAAGTGGTTTAGAGCAGGATGGCAGGAGAAAGATGAGTAGAAGTGGTCATAGTCAACATATGTTTGAACACAGAGTCCACAAGTTTTGTCAGTTGTTTGGCTAAGGGGTAATAGAGAAAGAGGGGAGCGATCAAGAATGATTTCAAAGTCAAGGGTGGGAGTGACTGGGTAAAGGAATACTGATTTAGGGTGCACCCATGCAAGGTTTGAGTTTGTTTTTTGATACTGGGGATTGGACTCAGGGGCATTCTACTTCTGAGCCACACCCCTAGCCCTTTTTAAATTTTTTAAAAAATTTTGAAACAGTGTCTTGCTAAGTTGCTAAGGGTCTCACTAAGTTGCTATGTCTGGCCTCTAACCTGCAACCCTCCTATCTCAGCCTCCCAAGTTCTGGGGTTACAGGCCCAGCTAAGAACAAGTTTGGGTGGTGGGGATGGTCAGTTAGGAGTATGGTAAATTTGAGATGCCTGTTGGTTCAATAGGAATCTAGGTCATGTGAAAGACCTTGAGTGAGATTTAATGTGGGGAGTGTTTGGCTTTAGAGATGGTATTTAAAGAAACAGGGCTGGAATTGCCATCTAGAAAGTATGTATGTTGAAGAATGACGGTCCAAAGGACTGAGCCACTCAGGACTCCAAGGGGCTTTCCATCCTTAAAATGAAGGAGTCTCCGGTAGAGGAGAACCGGCAGGAACAGCCAGTGTGTTCGGGGCGGGGGAGGGTGTCTCAAGGCGAGTCACCATTGCATTTGGCAGTGTGGAGGAGATTGAGTGTCTTGACAAGAGATTAGGTGCACAGTGGTGCTAAGAGTCCCACTGGAGAGCCCTCAAAAAAGAGCAGTGGGGTGCAGCGAGGAGGTCGCTCTATCCAGAGTTCCACTATAAAAGAAGATACTAAAAGACAAGCAATGTTTCAGAGGAGGAGTCAGGAAAAAGTTGAGTTTAACTATCAGTTGAAAACATTTTTTGATAACTCTGATAAAACACATGATTGGGAGTGATAATATAAGAAGCTCGGCGGTATTATATTCAGTTATTCCAGGTGCTTCATTTGCATTTCTGAAAATAAATTTATGCTTTATGCACACAATTACGCTTAAAATTCACTGTGAAGAACTTGCCCACAGCACTGACAGCTCTTCGTTTTTCATCCACTTCCCTTATGATCTTTGTATCTAAATATTACATAGACTTTCAACTTGCTACAGGTAGTCATTCCATTTGCCTTCAAAAATACAACACAGAAGATTTTTAAATCATGAAAATTGTGTTAGACATTGTGAGCTGCCTGCCCAACCAGCCATACCCCCTTCTTCCTTCATAACAGAAATCTTTATTTTTTTAATGGAATGTCAACCTGTTTATCTTTCAGCAATGAAAATCTCACTCCCTGTGGCCAGATAGTAGGTTTGTAGCTGTGGCAGCCATCTTGTGATCATAAAAAGCAAAGGCAATAAGCTGAGGAGAGAGGAGGAGGATAATAAGGGACTTGGTACTTGATGATATTGTTACCTCTATGTCTGTAACCCCTTATCACTAGCCTTTATATTATATGTAAGTTAATTTCCTGTGTTCATTAATTAAGCCATGGTTACTCAGCTATGCGGTTACTCATAGCTAAAAATATCCATAACTTATTTTTATGTTAATTGGCGACTAGAATTCACAGGTGGAAACAGGTTAGATTCTCACTGAAGAGCAACCTTTAGTCCCATTATGGTGTTTTCATCTAAAGGAGTCTACGATGTATTATTATTATTATTATTATTCACTTATTTATTTTTTTGGTACTAGAGGTTGAACCCAGAGGAATTCTACCTCTGAGTTACGCCTTCCCCCAACCCAGCCCTATTTTATTTTTTAATATGAAACAGGGTCATGCTAAATTGCTAAATCTGGCCTCTAACTTGTAATCTTCTTGTCTCAGCCTCCCAAGTATCTGGATTACAGGCATGTACCACCACACCCTTGTAATCCATCTTGTGATCATGAAAAACAAAACCAATAAACTGAGGAGAGAAGAGGAGATGAATGAGTGGAAGTATGTTAAAACTGTAAGCCGGGCATGGTGGCTCACACTTGTAATCCCAGTACTTGGGAGGCTGATACGGGAGGATCGCAAGCTTAAGTCCAGCCTTAGCACCTTAGGGTGACCATGTTTCAAATTAAAAAACAAAAACAAAATAGGCTAGGGGGTGTAGCTCAGAGGTAGAATGTCTCTGGGTTCAACCTCCAGTACATAATAATAATAGTAATAATAGTAATAATAATAATAATAATGTCTTTAATATTAACACACTCTTGGAACCTCTTTTCACCCAAGTATGTTGTGGGATTCTCAGCACTGATTATTCTTCCCTTTTCTTGGTGAAAGTGCTGTGTTTCCTGAACTATATCAATTCTCTTTGTCTACTTACACTGCTAACTTAGATTGTGAGGAAGACATGGAATATAAATGTGCAACCGAAAAAATAAAATGTCTTCTTATATCTGCAGCAACTAAGATGCTACCTCATGTGTGCTTAATAATAGGATATTTTGGTGGATATGTGTTTATCCCATAAATCATGTGTTCATTGGCACATGTTTATTTATGTTCATAGTAACATAAATTATATATCTACATATATTAAAATACTTGGTATATTATCAATTGATTTTCACAAATCCCTCTGTCATATTATTAGTTCCCATTTAATGGAGATCCAGAGAGTTCAAGTAACTCATCCAAGGTTACATTGTTAGTAACTGGCTATATTATCTCAATATAAACTCTTAAGACATCTGGTAACTCTCTTTCCTAATGGTTATACTCAACTGTAAAGTATACTTATTTTTATGATCACTGATTCATATTTTTCTCATATATAAGGCAAAGATCATGCCGTTTTTTGCTCTGCATTTAATTACCATTACCTAAAAAAGATGACTGATACATAGTGCGCTGCTCAGTCCAGCGCACTGCCCCTTGCTCTCCTCCCACCGCCCGCTACCTGGAGCCTCCTTCATCCTTTTCTCATGGAGCCTGGATCAGGCCTCAGAATTGTGCTCACCTAGGACTTTGAACAACCATTACTAATCAATTGTCAACCATATAAAATATATTTGCCATTTTCAGACTGGGAGGACAATTGAAGGAAAAGTTTGTCCTATTTAGTCTCTACTAGTTCTGTCTCCTCTACAAGCTAATCCAAACCTGCACAGGGAGAAAACAAGGACATCAAGAGCATGTATTTCACATCATCACACTTAGGAAGAAATTCTGAGAGTGAACAAAACTATATTTCATTTCAATATCTCTTATCTGTCTAGGGAGAGAGAAATGAGGCACATTACTCTTCTGACAAAATTTCCTAGAACTCTCCCTCTCAAATACACAGGCCCAAATGTATAGGTCAGAATAATAGGCGTCTCTTGGCCTCAAGTGAGTTATGTCTATCCATGAAGATGTCTGTACAGGGAAACTGCCATCTCATTTGACCTTTGCCCTCAAATAATGATTTGTCCTTTATGGAATATTGTCCAATAATTTGGTCACATACCTATTCCTGGCAAAACCAGCCTCTAAATGGCTGCCCAGCTCTTAATTCCCTTGTAAGGAATCTGCACATTTCCTGAGGAGGGAAGCACCCCTTAACCGCATGTTGCCTGATGGTTCTACAGGACCTCAGCCTCAATCACAGGTGATGGAACTGGGTGTCGAAGAGGATGCGAGGAATGCACAGCAGTAGGGTGGGCAAGGGGCTTGGAGGCTGAGAGCCCTTGGGTGAGCTCAGGAAGTTTAAGTGAGAGATGCAGAGAAAGCCCAGGGTCTTAGTAGAAGCAGATGCTGAAGACATAAAGACACAGCATTAGGCAGAAGCCATGAAGCTTTGTTTTGTTTTATTCTCTTCTAGTTTGTCTATATAAAAAATAAAGAAGCTGGACATGGTAGTGCATGCTCTGCAATCCCAGAACTTGGGAGGCCAAGACAGAGGATCGCAGGTTGGAAACCAGCCTCAACAACTTAGCGAGGCCCTCAAAAACATAGTGAGACCCTGTTTCAAAATAAGAACTGAAGCAGGGCAAGGTGGTGGATGCCTGTAATCCCAGTACTTGGAAGGCTGAGACAGGAGGATCACAGCTTGGAAACCAGCCTCAACAACTTAGCAAGGCCCTCAATAACTTAGTGAGACCCTCTTTCAAAATAAAAAAAAATAAGACTAGGGGTGTAGCTCAAAGGTAGAATGCCCCTAGGTTCAATCCCTGGTACCATAAAAATAAATAAATAAATAAATAAATAAATAAATAAATAAGTAAATAAATAAATAAATAGAATAAAAATAAGAAGGTCAAGGCATATATATCTAATGGGTCCAATATACTGAGGAATAACTATTTTCTGCTAATATGCTAAGATGTATCTTATATAAAATCAGGATCCTTTTGACAACATCTTCTTTCACAACTTACTTTTAACAGCATTCTAGTATTTTCCAAGATAAAATATTAAGATTTACTTTCCAAATGATTTCCAGGTATGGGTTTCTTTATTCTTCTGACAATTCGTTGCTATTTGATTTGTATCCCCCAGAAAAGACATAAGTCTTTCATAAAGTCTCAGAACTTTCTAGGTACAGTTCCCAGGGTGTTCTGCAGGTTATAATGTCAGATGTTTAAATTGGTCAATAATGATAAATGATGTAGAGTCCTTTAGGAAGTGGAATTCTGCCCTAAGAGGTCCTATACCTCATATAAGGAAGAGGAGATGGTCATTGATTAGGTGTTGGATGAGTGTATCGTAATGACTAGGGTAAATGGGTTTGCTAATTTTCTGTCTAAGTAAATACACTAATAAGGAGACTCACATAGGTGGCCATTAATCAGCTAGCAACATTTCTGCTAGCCATTTCTGCTAGCAACATGACTGAGAAATATTGATTTGGCTGTGACTGCAGCCCTCAAATGTAGTATGGCACCATGGCTGCTCTCTTGCCACAGGACAGATTTGGACTACTCTAGGGTAATCAGGAAGTAATAGGGACACATTACACAATTCTTCATGATTTGGTGTCTTTTACAAATGGCAGAGTCAGTATTACTTTTATTTTATTCAGTAGTTAATATTGCAAGATATTTCAAATTTTTAATTGAATATATTTTGTTTTTCTTAGATATTTCTCAAGTTTATTTGGTTGTTTTATTTGTTGTTTTGTTCTATATTGTATTGTGGTTAATTACCACTGGTAGTACTTTTATAGAACATTTTCATTATCTCTGTTTCTCATTATCTTTGGTTAAATATTTTCTTTATTTAAATGCAACAAAATTTTTATTCCAGAAAAGTTATAAAATTCAGAAATTTAAAATGATAAAGATGAAAATCCTTAAAATTACAAAAATGGCCAGTTCTTTTTCCTGCATATAATATATTATCATATTAAAATTATTGGAAGAAAAAAGATAAATTAAAGAAGAAAGGTGTTGGAGAGTTAACATTTATTTTTCATATCTAATTGAGAGAACTTAAACTAGAAGAGAAATATGTTCTTAAACTATAAGGTACAAATAGAAACTTGTACCCTATCTTCCAAGATTCTGAATATTAATTAGCTACTTTTACATCTATAGGAGTGAGAAAAATAACTTGTCTTCTTGTAGAAAAATAACAAAAACAAGAACTGAATTTGAAAGTTTTATATAATAAGGAAGATCAATGTTGCAAGGAATATTAATAAATCACCCAATATTTAGGTGGGCATATGATAGGCCAGTGTAATAACTACAACTGCAGCTTTTATGTGTAGTTATGGGAATAGTTTCTGGCTAATGATAAGTTAGTGAACATGTTTTGGTAGCATGTTTCTGCAAACAGCTTTTAGGAATCTTCCTTAAAGAGGACTACTGGATAACCTTTGTCCTTTTCTTACTTATTTCTTCCTCTCCTTTGGACCACAAGCACAAAGATGAATTGGTGTGCTGGAAAGAGCCTGATTTCTTAAGGTCTTCATAAATAAAGCCATCATGCTGACCTAAAGATCTGTCTCTAAACTTCCATGTGGCACAGAGATAAAACTCTGTATTGATTAAGCCAAGGTTACTTGGACTTTCCCTGTAACACATTAAAAACTAGCCATACCTAATAAAATCAATAAAGCCAAAGAATGGCTTTTCAAAAAATAATTTTTGAAAATTTCTAGGTAGACTTTACTCTCTCTTCCCAAAAAAGAAAGAAAAATGAAGACTAAAGCCAGAAGGTTCAAATCTATAGTATACGAAAATAGAAAATAGGACTTAAATTCTGTGGGCAGTACAAAGATAAAAAAAAAAAGATTGTATGAAAGAGTTATATGAATAAATTCAAAGATGTAGATGAAATTTTAAGAATTATATCACTTATCAAATTGACTTGTAAAAATAGAGAAAACTTGAATAGTTTTATAACCATTAAGGAAATTTAATCAGTACATTAAATTTTTCCTACAAAGAAAACACCAAGACTGTTTTATCAGTAAGTTCAATAAAATCTTTCATCAATTAATGTGGTAAACTACATTATTTAATCTTTCCAGTGCTAATCAGAACTTGCACTCTTGGGATTAAACAATTTTATAATTAAATATTATCTTTTCAAGCATGCTGGATTGGTTTGATCTCTTGCTTGGGTTTTTTGTATCTGTATTCATGAGTTTGTCATATTTATTTCTTTTACTGATCCTGCTTGTTATTCAGTTCCAATTTTTATACATTTATTGGTACATTATAGTTTGACATCATAATGCAGTTCACAGTAGTAGTGACACATGCACACAGCATTTGGTGAGCTTTCCCCAGCTGCCTCCCCCCTTTCCCCTTCCCCATACATGATATGGAGATTGGTATTGATATTCTCACATTTGTACATAATGTCAATGGAAGTGTTTCCTTCATTATTTCTCCCTCTTCCTCCACCCTCCCCTGGACTGCCTCCTTTGCTCCACTGGGATTTCTCCTCCATTATCTGAAGTCCCTCTTGTATCCTGATTGCTTTCTAGCTTCCCCATATGAGAGAAAACATGACCTTTAACTTTCTATGACTAGCTAATCTCACTTAACATAATGTTCTCCAGGTCGCTCCATTTTCATGCAAATGACATAATTTTGTTCTTCTTTATTGCTGAGTAGAATTCCACCCAGTGTATATTTATATGTGTGTATATATATATATATATATATATATATATATATATACATCTCATAATTTTGTAATCCATTCATCTGTTGATGGACACCTAGGTTGTTTCCATAATTTTGCTATTATTAATTGTGCTGCTATAAACCATGGATATGCATGTGTCACTATAATACTGTGATTTCAATGCCTTTGGAAAGATATGCAGGAGTGGTATAACTGGATCATATGGTAGATCCATTTCATTTTTCTGAGGAATCTCCACACTGATCTCCATAGCAGCTACACTAATTTTTAATCCCACCAACATTATAGAAAAATTCCTATTTCCCCACATCCTCACCAGCATTTATTGTTTTTTGACTTCTTGATGATTGCCGTTCTGATTTGGATTAGATGGAATCTCAGTGTAGTTTTGATTTGTAGCTCCCTGATTGCAAATGATGTTGAACATTTTTTCACATATTTATTAGCCATTTGTATTTCTCCTTTTGTGAAGTGTGTATTTAGTTGATTGGGTTATTTGTTTTTTTTTTTAGTGTTAAGTCTCTGAATTACTTTGCATATTCTAGATTCCAGTCCTCTATCAGAGAAATAGCTGGAAAAGATCTTTTCCCATTCTGTAGGCTCTCTCTTTAGACTCTTGATGCTTTCCTTTGATGAACAGAGACTTTTTAGTTTAATCCTTGTTTTAATTTATTGTGCATTGGGGGTCTTATTGAGGAAGTTTCTACCTGTGCCTATATGTTGGAGTGTTTGACCTATGCCTTACTCTAGTAATTTCAAAGTCTCTGGTCTAATTTCCAGGTCTTTGATCCATCTTGATTTTACTCTTGTGCAGGGTGAGAGGTAGGGACTTAATACAATTTTTCTACAAATGGATAACCAGTTTTCCCAACACCATTTGTGAAAAGGCTGTCTTTTTGTTTGAATGTATGTTTTTGGCACCTTTGTCAAAAATCAATTGGCTATAAGTGTGTGGATTTGTTTCTTTATCTTCTGTCTCTGTTTTTGTGCCAATACCATGCTATTTTTATCTTCATAAAATGAGTTGGAAGGTTTTCACTCTTCTTTGTATTGAGTTTGTCTAAAGATTGAGTTACTATATATAATTTTTTTTCCACAACTATCTCTCCTCCCAAATCCTATCCTTTCTGGAAGAAGTATGCTTTCTGACTCCACTAATTTTGGACTTGGCCATGTGTCTTCTCTGGCTAATAGAATTTGAGTGTATGTGATATATGCCGCTTCTAAGCAGAACCCATAGTGCAATTAGATGGTTATTGGCATATTTCTTGATCCTGTGTCCTCTATGGTGAGAAAGACATAGCAGGATACAGTCACTTCCTCCTGGCTTAGTCTCAGAATTAGAAGACACATAGAAGGTGTGATGTCAATGCACAGCTAGAGTAGAACAAATTAGCACTAAGGAAAATAACATAACAATGTGAGCAAGAAATACATATACATTAAATAAGACACTACTACCTTAGGATTGCTTATACATAGCATAATCTATCAAGAATTGATTAACACTCTACACCTTAGGGATTTTGCAAATATCAAATATACAGAATTATTACTATTGTATTTGCTGAAATGGTGATCTACTTCCAAGATTCTTCATACACACACACACACACACACACACACACACACACACATATGTATATACACGTATACATACACACATATATATATACATATAATGTGTCTGTGTGTGTGTGTGTCTATGTGTGTGTATGGTACTGGGATTTAAACCTGGGGGCATTCTGCCTCTGAGCTACACTCCCAATCACATTTAATTTTTTATTTTGAAACAAGGTCTCACTAAGGTGCAGAGGACCTCTTTAAATTGCTGCAGCTGACCACGAACCTGCAATCCTCTTGTTTCAACCTCAATAGTACTAGGATTGTAAGCATGAGCCACCACACCTGACTCTTCCAATATCTAATCATTGAAATTCTGCTGTGAGGATGAGTTTCCTTTATTTATTTATTTATTTATTTATTTATTTATTTACTATGTATTTATTTATACCCATTGAACTTGTGAATATTTGTTTTAATCTATGGATTATAATCCATTACTCTCATTTTTTATTACTCAAATTGTCTAAGTTTTAGCCATTGGGAGTCACTTTGAGTTGGCTCCCAAATTCCCTTGAAATATCCCCATTTTTCTTAAACATTTCCTTGTTTTCTGGACTGAAAGATGTCCCAAGCTCATCTTGTACTTTCAGTCTCTAGCCCCAGAATCATCAATTTTTCCAAGAAGCCCTATCACTTTTTATAGGAGAATGATATTTAGAAATTAAGATCTGGGTACTAGCTGTGCTCATTGCCTTTAGGCCTCCAACTGAGCTAAGAAAGGTAAATATTAATATATTCATATTAATGGACACATGGGTACATATATTAATAGACACATGCATATATCTATTTATAACTATATATTTAAATGCATACTAAATATCTTGAGTACATACTGATGTCATTTGTTCTAATCCCATCTCAGAATTTATCCCAGCCTCTTCTTTCCCTATTTGTAAGTTACTTTCTCTGACAATGAGAACTCTCACTGGTACTAGGGATTGAACTCAGGGGCCTTTTGCCTTGAGCTACACCCCCAGCCCTTTTTATTTTTTATTTTTAAACAGGGTCTCACTAAGGTGCTGAGGGCCTCACTAAATTGCTGGGACTGGCTGTGAACCTGCTATCCTCCTGTCTCAGCCTCCCAGTTACTGGGATGACAGACATGCACCACCACGCCCAGCAATTGACTATTTACATAGTCAATGTCCTACAAGCATAATTATTGTCAGAATTGACAGCTCATAACCCCATGAACAACAAGATCACTAAGTAGAGCACAATATTTGTGTACAGTTAGTTACTTCTCTCTTATCCTCGGAGGATTGCTGTGCAATCCTCTTTTCCAAAGTTATTCAGGTGTACCCTTTCCTTCCCATACCTTCAGGGGGGCTCTGTTATTCATTTGAAGTGCAGTTGGGTGCATTTTTAACTGTACATGCTCCATTTGATGCTCTTCCTGCATCCTGTTTGATTTTCATTATATATATTGAATCTGTGGAACATTAATATGCTTCAAAAAGTCAGAGTTATAGAAAAAGAGATGCTCATGGAAATATCACTGCTTCTCATCTCTTCTAGCCCATTTCCATCCTCCCATTCTTTTTATCTCATTCCAACCCACCCCCATAGGTAACTGTATTAGTTTCCTGGGACTGCCCTAAGAAACCACCATCAAGTTCATGGCTTACAACAGCAGAGCCTTTTCTCTCACAGCTGTGGAGGGGAGAAGGCTGAAATCCAGGTGTCACACGACTGCCTCCCTCCAGGGTTCTGGGTGAGAATCAGTTCCTTGCTTATTTTAGCTGCTGGTGGCTCTTTGGCACTCCTAGATTTCTTTGGCTTGTAGCCACATCACTCCAAAAACTGCTTCTGTTTTCCCATTGCCTTATCCTCGGTGTCTCTGTGAAATGTCCCTCTGTTTTTCTCTTAGAGGAATTCTTGTAATTGTATTTAGGACCCACCCAGATAATTCAGGATCATCTTCCCACCTTAAGAATCTTAATCACATCTGAAATAACTTTTCCAAATAATGGCAATATTTATAGGCTCTGGGGATTAGGGTGTAAACAAATCTGAGGAGCCCTTATCAACCTACGACACTATCTGACCTCACTAGTTTCTAGTTTATCTTCTCTAATTTTACATGAATGAACAGATACATTTAAATTTTCTTATCTTCCTTTTTATGTAAAAAGTATAATATGATAATCTTTCATACTTTACTTTTTATTTAACAATGTATTTTATTTAACAATATATTTTTCATAAATATCATTTCATCTTTTAACAAATTATAGAATTCAACCCTGTAGCTATACTATAACATATTCACCTAGTCGCATATGTATGGATATTTAGGTTGTTGTTATTAATTTTCAACTTCAAATGATATTGCGTATGTATTTTTCTATTGTTGGAGGTGTATCTTCAAGGGTAAATTCCAAGAAGTAGGGTAGCAAGATGAAAAGATAAGTGTAGATAGATAGATAGAATTGTGGGTATTTCCAAGCTCCCCTCTAAAGGGGCTATCTTGTATTCTATCCAGCATTATATGGCAGATCTTGCTTCCCAATAGCTTCACCACAAATTATGTTGTTATATCTTTTTTTTTTTTTTTTTTTGCGGTACCGGGGATTGAACGCAGGGGTGTTCTACCTCTGCGCTACGCCCCCGGCCCTATTTTTTATACTTTATTTTGAAACCGAGTCTCACGAAGTTGCGGAGGTCCTCACTAGGTAGAGAGAGAGAAAGAGACAGGGGGGGAGAGAGAGAGAGAGCTGAGGCTGTCCATGAACCCGGATCCTCCGGTCGCCTCCCAAAGTACTGGAATTACAAGCGTGCGCCACCACGCCCGGCTTGTTATATCTTTTAATATCCCACAGAACTAGTAGATAGGAAATGCTTTAACTTTCATTTCTATAATCACGAGTGGGGTCAAACATATTTATAGATAAAGGACATGCTGTTACTAAATATAACTTTTTCTCAGATTGAGCTATAGATCCAGTATAATTTCATTCTAAGTCCCAACAAGTCATTGCAGTGGATCTTGACTTGCTGAATCTAGAAGTTACATAAGAAAGCAAAGCCATTCCTAGCCGGGCATGGTGGCGCACGTTTGTAATCCCAGTACTTTGGGAGGCGGAGACCGGAGGATCAGGGTTCGCAGCCAGCCTCAGCTCGCTCTCTCTCTCTCTCTCTCTCTCTCTCCTTAGTGAGGCCCTCCGCAACTTCGTGAGACCTGGGAGGTAGAACAACCCTGTGTTCAATCCCCGGTACTGAAAAAAAAAAAAAAGAAAGCAAAGCTATTCCTTGAGAATCAAGAACAAGATTGGACCACACAGCTTATGAGATACCAAGACATCAGAAAGGTAAACTTGTATGGTTAATGAGTATAAGAACAGATTCTTGACCTCACCTGTATTCAGAAAAATGTACACCAAAATCACAAGATACCATTTCACATTTATGTAGTTAGAAAAAATGGTAATGATGGATAGGTATTGCCATAAATAGGAAGCAAGTACTTTGATACCTTGATGGTGAATGTAAAATTTAAAAATATATTCTAAAGCATTTAATTGCATCCAAAAATGTTAAAAATGTTCATTTTTGCCGGGCATGGTGGCGCACGCTTGTAATCTGTGATAGTTAATCTAAGTTGTCAACTTGACCTGATCATGACACACCCAAGATTATGTGATTTTGGGTGTGTAACAGCAGATTAAAGAGAAAGCCCTGCCCTGAATGTAGGCAGCAGAATTCTGATAGGTGCGGACTTAGATAAAAAGGGAGAAGCCGCGTAGAGTGTGTGCGACTCGTTCTGAGGAAAGCGCATCTG
>PVJS01021318.1:0-31641 GCA_004027185.1 Glis glis
ACACGCTCAAACATACACACCATTGGCTTAGGAGAAATAAAGGAAACAGACACCATTCACACGTGGAAAATATTAACATTATGCTCTGAATGTATTTCCTCCTATATATCTTACTAAAAATTTATAGTGCTCTTGGAAGAAGAGGATGTCATTCAACAGTCACAGAGCTCCCAGGGCAGCTTCTCATAAAAAGCACACTGCCAAGGGGCTAGTAGGAAATTGCCTGTTTACCCATTAAGCTGATTCTTATCTCTGGAAAAAGTTGTTTAGAAGAAACTTTGGGTTTTCTTTAGCATCAAATATGCCTAATCCTAAATGATAAGACTTCGGGGAAGTAAGATCTGAGGTTAACATCTGCTTGAGACTCAAGTTATCCGAGATCAAAGGTTTGATCTTTGCGAGGGATGCCACCTTGCAGTCCAAAGTTCATCCTTTACCCCACCTGGGATTCAAATTTTTCTTCATCTCCTTATCTGTAAGTAATATGGCATTTCGAACAACTCTGATCCCTTTCCCCAGACTGTATCTAGCAAAAAAATAAAAGTGGGGCCTATTCACAGACACTCTGCCTACACAGGATGTCTAGTGACTATGATTATTACATTTTATGTTAATTTTTTAGATAAATACTACTTCAAAACACTTCTTCATTATCAATCAGGATGTCTAGACAAGAATTTGGAGAATTTACTCAGCCCCCTAAGATAATATTTAAATGGAAAACATAGAATTTTGTTTTGCTTTAAATGTGTGAGGCATCATTCTAGATGTTTTCCATATATTGACTCAATCCTCCAAAAAGCCATATAAAGTGATTACTAGCCTGGCGTGGTGGCGCACGCTTGTAATCCCAGTACTTGGGAGGCTGAGACCAGAGGATTCGGGTTCGCGGCCACCCTCAGCTACTTAGGCCCTCCGCAACTTAGTGAGACCCTGTTTCAAAATAAAGAATAAAAAAAAATAGGACTGGAAGTATAGTTCTGAGGTAGAATGCCCCTGGGTTCAATCCCGAGTACCACAAAAAAAAAAAGTGATTATCTCTACTATGAAAATGAGGAATTTGGGGCCAGAGAGGTCAATAACCTGCCAAAGGTAAAACAGCTGATAAATGCAAAAATCACCTGGTATTCTAATCTACTCTGCCATATAACAACATTCCGCATGATGCTTAGAACACTGTGCAAACCAAGGCAACTTTCTCCTACTGTCAACATTATCTTAGTGCCATGAAATTCTTGTCCTGTTCAACCCTTTATCCCACCCCTTAAGGATGGGCAAGCAACTTTCTTACAGTATAGAGAGATATTATTGCAAAATTTACTGCCAGGTTGAGACCTTACATGCCACACTAAATTTTTATGACAGTTATAAACACCTAAAAAATCTAAGTCTATCACGGGACTGCTTATAAATCCTAATCATAACTCTATGACCAAGCAGCATTATAAAGGAGTCTAGTGGCTCGAGTCAAATAAGCAAGAACAAAAATTCGGATGATTTCTTTAGTTCCATGCTTGACTCTTCTTCCCTTTCTCTGCAAGATATTAAGACAAGTAGGAGGTGCGGAGAGATGGAGGAAAAATGAGGCTTCCCCTAGGAGCCCAGTAGATCTAATTTTCTGAACTCCAGTTTTCTTTTAAGTAAAATGGTATTCAGTACATTGTGAAGTTCTTTTAAATTCCATTTTACTAAATCTGCTCAGGATTTAGGAGGCCAATTTAATAAGTGACTGTAGAATTCCCGCCATCGGAGTGCTACCGGAGGAGCGATTCCCCTGTTGTGTGTTTCTTTTTAAGTATTGGAAGGCCTGGGGAAATACTAAACAGAATTACAAAAATGAATTACACAAGATGTGACTTTAAAGTAATGAGACCAATTCTACAAGCCACACCTAAAGATCAATAATTTTACCATAATCAGACTGCACTTTGAGTCGAAAAGGCACAACACACAGTGGATGGGATTAAGGAACAAAAAAGATGAGAAGAATACACTCCAAGTTCAGAATAGCGGTTACCTCTGGGATGAAAAGGGACTCCAATTTCCAGTTTAGTGTTCTAATTTTTTAAGTGAACTGTGTTTCTGTGTACATTAATATTTTGAACTGTCTGGCTCATTTTGGTCTAGAGAGCACCTAAGTCAACTCAACACTCCCACCCCCAATATGATTGTTCAGTTTCTTTTTTTTTTTCAAGAATTTTCCAAGAATGAGAATTTATGCTTTCAGGAAGTAATCTTCCCAAGGCTTCAATTCTTAGCAAATACTGCATTCCCTCATCACTTCCGTTTTAGGGTTGACATAATTATCATTGCCAAACAAGAGCAGACTCACTGCCCTGAGTGGGATCCCACTGGTTTCTCTGCTGCACTAGTGGAGCCTGCTGCACTGCATAGCTCATGAGATCCATTCGGTCAGTCACCCTAAGGCACCTCATGGTCCCATCATTCTTATCATTTCTTTTAGTTGACTTATGACACAATCACCCACTGGCTTGGACCCATTGATTGGGCTCATTCTATTTCTCAGATATTTAAGAACAAAGTTCACTTTTTCTCTTTAGAGAGAAAAAACAAAAACAAAGAGAGAACATTATTCCTAAACTTGAATTTGTCATCATCATAAGCAAATGTTCATGGTGCTGGTGGTGAGAATTGTGTCTTCAAGCAAGCATGACCTGAGCATTGGCATCCCTCTCTGAAGAAGCTGGATGTATATCCTAGAATGCCTCATGCTAAAAATGTAAGCCGAGCGTGGTGGCTCAAGCCTGGAATTCCAGTACTGAGGAAGCTGAGACAGGAGGATCGTAGGTTCAAAACCAGCCTCTGCAATTAAGTGAGACCCTGTTTCAAGACAAAAACTAAAATTGGGCTAGGGGTGTAGCTCAGAGGTAGAATGTCCCTGGGGCCAATCCCCAGTAAAAGAAAGAAAGAAAGAAAGAAAGAAAGAAAGAAAGAAAGAGAGAGAGAGAGAGAGAGAAGGGAGGGAGGGAGGGAGGGAGGGAGGGAGGGAGGAAGGAAGGAAGGAAGGAAGGAAGGAAGGAAGGACGGAAGGAAGGAAGGAAGGAGAGAGAAAGAAAGAAAGAAAGGAAGGAAGGAAGAAGGAAGGAAGGAAGGAAGGAAGGAAGGAAGGAAGGAAAAGGAAGGAAGGAAAGAAGGAAGGAAGGAAAGAAAGATATAAATTAGCAAAACTCAGGAAAAGTATATTTTAAGTTTAACCACAGGAAAAATATTGGTCAACATGAAATTAAAATTGAAAACAATTATCCTATTTGTCCTCTCCTCCCTCCAATAAACAGTTTCAACCTTCTGTAAAGTTTTAAAAAGAAAATATTGAGGAATTTATGTGTTTTTCTACTAAAATTCTATTGGTATTCATAATATAGTACAAAAAACACCTTTTTTTTCTTTTTGGCACTAGGGATTGAACCCAGGGACATTCTACCTCCAAGTACATCCTCAGCCATTTTTATTTTTTTTATTTTGAAATAGAGTCTCACTAAGTTGCTGAGGGTCTCACTAAATTGCTGAGGCTGACCTCGAACCTGTGATCCTCCTGTCTCAGGCTTTCAAGTAAAGGGATTACAGGCATGTGCCACCAGGCTCAGCTACAAACAAACAAACAAAAACTTTTAAGAGGAGGAAAATGTCAAGTCACCCACCACAACATCTTAAAGTGCTCAGGGCTGACATTGCTGAGGGTACCCACTAAGACCACAGCATAGTCTCTCACCAAGCACAGAGGAACAGAGAATGGGAGGAGAATACATTTCATATTTACTGATCTGTATAAGACTCCAATATGGAAAAATGCTTTTCATCAACCTCACTTGGGAAAGTAAAGCTGGAGCCCTTCTCATTTGGTGCAGGTGGGCACCCCCAAATATGTTCATTATTGGCAATACAATTTAAGTGCAATGGATCATAATCACTGATAAGAACTTATCAGGCCTACTGATGGTGTGTATGAAGTAGAAGACAAATCCCTGTGGAAGAACCCAGGAAAAGACATTCCTGACTCTATCAAATAGTGAAATTAACTGAGAAGGCCTGGTACGGCTGCGCCCTGAAGCCAAGTGATATTCATAGGAGATCTTTCTGGGTTAACACTCCAACCCAGGGAATTAAGGTATAAATACTAGATTCAATCCCTCCAGCTGCTCGCTCCCATTTGACCAGAAAGCCTTGCATTAATCTGTGCTTCTAGGGACAGTCTTTGTGCATTAGAAAATGAAATATCATGAGAAAATTAACTCCTTAGAAATTCAAATGAATGTGCTTATAAATACCATTTTTTTAAATTTTGGTAGGTCTTTTTTATACTTTTATTGGTGCCTTGTAATTATACTCCATAGTATATTAATTTTAAGGTAAATTTTAAAGCAAGGGATTTTTAAAGAAAATTCAGAAAAACAATTTTATCCTTAATAGAGGTCAAAGGAATAAGATCAAGTGCCCAGTTAGTATTAAGATATCTCTAATGCTTAAGCACTTTTGATGTTGCATCTATTCTTAAAGTCATTCACCTAAATCAAAATCTCCGGAGTAATATGCGTAGAGAAATAGAAAGAACGCAAGTCTTTGGAATCAGGTCTAGAATCACTTGCAGCTTCCCTTACTAGTCCCTGGTCGAGTCATGTAACCTTTTTGAGTCTTAATTTCGCCATCTGCAAAGCAGAGGTGAGATTTGCCTCACCTAATAGTGCAATGCAGAGATAATAGATTAGGAAACTGGAACAAATCTTAAGTAGTTAACAACTTTTTCATTCCTATGATTGGCAAAACCAATGCCATTTTAATTTTTGTATTTATTTATTTTTTTCACGGTACCGGGGATTGAACCCAGGGGCATTCTACCTCTGAGCTACACCCCCGCCCTATTTTTTATTCTTTTTTTGAAACAGGATCTCACTAAGTTGCGGAAGGCCTCACTAATTAGCTGAGGCTGGCCACGAACCCGGATCCTCTAGTCTCAGCCTCCCAAGTACTGGGATTACAAGCGTGCACCTCCACACCCGGCCCAAAGCCATTTTTAAAAAGTCCTTCCTTTCTCCGGGGAGTGAATTATCTGAAGCCCTTACAAGAGCGGAAAGGACAAAATCTATTCAATCTCTCATGGATGCCAGGAATTTCATTTTGCACTTCATATACATTATCTCATGAAATTGTTCAAGTCATCTTAAGGCATGGGTATTCTTAGCTCTGTTTAAACATGAGGTGGCTGAGACTGCATAAGATTAGGTAACCTCTTTAACGTCGCTCAGCTAGAGCTGTCGAAGTATCATAATGTGAGGATTTCTGGAATGCTGCTTATTCCATCGCTTTGCTAATTGAGACCTTGTCCCTTTCTAAATTCATTTCTTAGCCAGGAGATTGTGTCAGGTGTACTGTCTGTGATCATAAAATTATAGTTCTCACTAAAGTCATCTTCTGGCAGGCTTTGCAAGTAGCTACACACAAATATGGCTTAGCGGCTTTGTGACAATATCCAGACAGCTTAGTAATGCAGAGCTTGGAATTTCATCCTCAGCGTTCCATAGATCTCTATAAGGGAAAGGTTTATTTTTCTTCATCATGGAAAAATAGAAGAACTTGCATTTTCGAGGTTCAAAATAGACCTTCCATTTCCTGTATTTCATTCAAGTCGCCTTGGGTGACAGTTGATCAAGCATTCTGTACTACGTCAAAACTGTTTGTGGAAATGCTCCGGGAAACCGTAAATTTCAAAACATGTAGTCTTGTTGTCTTCAGAGTACCATAGCTAATAAAGTCATAAGGGCAGCATTTTTATCTGTGGGCCCTCAACTTACAAAAATCACAGAGACACACACACATGCACACACACTCAGACTGTCCCACATGAGTCCTGGGTTTGCAAATCACTGGAATATTTGTATATTAAAGGGACTGAAGAAATTTTATCCAAAAATACTAATCTTCGAATTGTTAGCATGATTGCAAAACAGTGCACAGTATGCAATGGTGTTGTCACCCACTGTATGTTTGCGAACTCTTGATAGAACGAGTCATCATAAATTGTGCCTGGTAAAGCACCTTTTATTAAATTACCTTAATAAATGTCCAATGAATGAACAAATTAATCCAAAAGCTAAACATATCACAAGACTTTTCTCCCTTAATAATATGCAAAAGTAATTTCTTGGTTAAGGTGGCCAGATGAATCATACCATTACATACTTTCAGAATGAACAAGTTTATTCTCACTTAACTAATTCTAGAAGAATGCGTTCTTAATATTTATGCACAGAACATGCAAAAGTATATGAAAACCACAAAAGAAGCATACACAGTACTACTATCTTAATCTAAGCAATGATTATCACTCATATTTTATATATAAAAATTGGAAAGTATAGAGTGCCATGAATTCAATACTCATTTACTAATGAGCAAAATTAAATCATTTGGAAAGCTACATTTACTCTAATGGGAAGAATAATAACAGCTATCATTATTTTGGTCTTATCCATGGCCACTCATTTAATGTATCACCTCTATGGAGAATTCCAGATCCTTATGAAGTTGTAAGTTAGAATTGCCAGGTATTTTGATAAGTCACTTAGTCACATCATTCATGCTACTATCTTTATTGCAGCCCTTCATTGCCTTCAAAATCAAGTGAAATGTCCATAACATAGCATTCAAGACCTTGTGATAATCAGGACCTTGCTTTCCTCTAATGCCGGGAGGGAGCTTTCATTTCAATCAAGTGACATTAATTACAGCTTGCTTAAATGAAAATAAAATTTGTTGAAAAGACGTGATGCTTCCATGTTGAAAGTAAAGGCTGTAGAACCAGACTTTGAGCTGGGAGGACCCAGGTCTTCCAGAAGGGCTGAAGGTTAGGAGATGGTCCACATGGGAATGTACCTGAAAATACCAGGGCCTCAGAAATTTTCAGGTCTTTCATCACTCTTTTTTAATCCAAGGTAGCATAAATAATCACACCTGCTTAGTCCTACCCAGTGGTATAAAGTGGAGAGAAATCATTCCCTCCACGTAAAATCTGGTTCATATTGCCTAAGAAAGTAGAATGAATGATAGAAAATGTCAGTGATCGACTGTCTCTCCCTTCCAACTTATTTTCTGCCTCTTTTCTTTCCATTACTTCAGTTCTTACAGTTTTTTGTGGTCTTATCCCTTCATTCCTTTACCACTCCATACCCTTCCCCCTCTACAAAATGATCCTTTCTTCTTCAGCTCTCATAAGATAATTCTGACCCAGCCTAAAAGATTCAGCTTCTTTTCCGAGAGCCTTTGGTAGCACCTTGTTCTCTCACCCCCATTCCCCAGCTGGGTCAGGTGTCCTTCAGTCTTTCCATGAAATTCTCCATTCACTTCCACTATTCCTCTCACCACAGCAGCACCGCGATCACTGCCTCTTCTACATCCCCTTGCCAGCCTTGTCTCCTGTGTTTGCCTGGAGCTCTGCACCTTTCTTTTCTCACCCTCAGGGTGGTAGTTATGTGCCCTTGGGAGGGTCAACCTGGGGAAGAGATACTTCCCAAGCCCAGGAAGTAGGGCTTCCACATCCAGGGGGAATTCTGAGTCTCAGGATTGAGACTCAGGAAGAGTGTGATCTAAAGGTCGAGTGGGGGCACAGGAGGACAGCTTGATCAAATGTTGGGCTGAGCATCTCTCCTTGGCCCCATGAATTTCATGTATGTATGTATGTATGTATGTATGTATGTATTGTACTAGGGATTAAACCCAGGGGCATTCTACCTCCAAGCTACACCCCAGACCTATTTTATTTTTTATTTTGAAACAGAGTCTCATTAAGTTGCTGAGAGACTTGCTAAGTTACTGAGGCTGGCCTCAAACCTGTGATCCTCTTGTCTCAGCCTCCTAAGTACTGGAATTACAGGTGTGTGCCACCATGCGTGGCCCCACGAATCCTTTGTCCATGGAAAGAATAGCACTCAGAGGAGGAAGAGGTAGACCCCTCCAAAGCTTGGTGCCTAGTGCAAGGGTCCTGGTTGCCTGAGTCAAAGGGAAACCCTGCTCAACTAGGCTGTAGATTACTTACTTGAAGAAGGGAAAACATATTTAACTTTGTAGAACCAGCAACTCCTGAAGGCCATGCATGGCTAGTGTCCTATGTGAATTTGATGGCGACTAAATGAATGAGCTCATGAACTTTAGTTTTCCTTGAAAAATAGAAGGCATGTAACCTGTCCTATCTACGTTCCATAGCTGATGTGACAGGATGTGAATGATGTAAGAGTGTTATGAATGGAATTGAAGTTTCTAAAGATTATTTCTAACAGCTTCTCAAGCAGGTTAATGACTTAATATTAGTTGCCCTCTCAAGACAAGAGGCTGCAAAATGTTTTACCTAGTCAATTAGAACAGAGTTTAGGTTTTATGTGTGTATGTTTGTGCATATGTTGAACTCAGCACAGAACCTGAAGAATTGGGTTATGATTATGAATAACAATATGAATAAAATCACTAGTATTTTCAATTCCCATTATTTTTACTTCTCCCTTTCCCTTAAAAAGTTCTTGGAAATCTATAATAAGGGTCCTCAAACAAGAAGAATCAAAGCGCGTCAGCCGCCCGGGACATTAATTATTCTTAAGACATTCAGATACCTGTGGGATAATCTTCTTAATGTTGCAATTTCAGGTTGAACTCCATTTGGAGAGTGATTATAACACAATTTTATGTAAGTTTATTTATATAGGAAAGATTGTCTTCTGGGGTGTGAAGTGACCCCAGTAAATTAGAAAGAGCAGCCAGGATTTAGTGGACATGAACTCTACTGCTGAATGAACTGTGTTCATTTATTATTCATCCATTGTGAAATAGTTACTGAACATCTGTTTTGTTGTAGAAACTGTAGAAGGTGTGGGGATAAAAGAAGAAATAAGACATGAAAGCTGCCCACCAGGAACTTGCAATCTGGTGTGGAAGACAAAAGTGGGCCATGCCGTGATGTAATAGCATGAACTCTGATGTAGAGATAGACATCTGCTCCACTCATTGTAGACTGTGTGGATTGCAGAATTCCCAGCAGTATAAAGTTGATGATAAGAGAGAAATTGGCCCGTCGAATTCATTTCCAGTGTGCTTAGTTTGCTCAACTTTCAGTTTTATTTGACACTTCTCATTTAGTTTTGTCAATGGATTGAAGAGCTACCATGGCACAAGATGAGGATGACTATGCCTCATTTGGCCTCCGTCTGACACTTCGGGAGGACGGGGACAGTGTGTTTAACTCACTCACTGGTCATTAGATGGGTGCCACTCAGACTCATTTCATAAGTATTACTTGATGAATCAGGGATCCACATTTAATTCTTAATTGCATGTCCTATGTTTGGATTAAATAGCCAAGAGCCTTGGACACCATGCTCCTGCCTTCAGAAAAGCGTAGTTCATGGAAGCTGAGCTTACACTCCCATCCCCACCCTGAGCTCGCATTAGTGTCAGTGAGTTGCAAACATACGCTGAGAGAAAAACGATGTCTCATTGATCTCTCATGTTCCCCCAAATAACATGACCTTGCAGGTGAAATAAATTTGAGAGTTGAAACTAACCACAAAAACTGAGGAACAGTATTATGGTAATCGACATTTTTCACAATTGTATGATGACATGTTAAGAAAACCCTAACAAAAAGACCAAAGGAATCCCTAAAGAAGAAACCAATACGAGGCCTTTAAAAAATTATTGGCTCTGATACCCCAACCCTTGACATTTAGTACCTGAAAGATCATGAACCCTGCCGGGCTCTTTGTCACATTGTATATGTAATGTGTTCTGAGTTCCTGATACTGGTCTGTGTTTGTTTAACATCAGTCTACTTTTGCTTCCCTCCAGCCAGGGAACTGCATGCACCAGCTGTTTACACACGGTCAGGAGGAGGAAGGGGAGTGGCTAGCTGCCTCTGCACACTGTCTCATGTCAGAAAAGTTTCCAAGTCACTGAGGGATGTGTGAGACCATAGAGTTGAAGGAGAGTTCGGTCTTTAGTATTTCCTTTTCTGTCTTCTTGCGTTAAAAAGTACTAAACACAGGCCCAGCCTGGCTCTCACTTCAGGGGCTGATTGCATTGTGTTTCCTGATGACCAGAACTATGTGTCAGTTGATTGTTGAACCAGTAATGACTGTAAAACCTTTGGTAACCTCTCCAAGCTATCTAGGATATGACTTAATATGCAACCAGCCTTGGAGCTTTTGCTTTAAACAGACAGCTTAAAAGATATCCCCAGAGGAACAGAGGCAGAGGTAGAAAACATGCTGATGGCAAAGAAAAACTCAGGGTAAAATGAAAATTACACAACGGGGTATACAGAGAACACTTAATGTTGACCTCCCCAACAGCCAGTCAGGGTCCTTCACCCAGAGTGTTCTCTTTATGACTGTAGTCCCAGCACCACGTGTTTGTATTGCTACTGAAAGATAGGTCCGTTATGAAAACGCTGTGCTTTTTATGTAGATGGTGGAGGCAAACTGCATGACTTAAAGTCCTTTAGTTTGAATTTGAGCTTTAAGGTCATTTTGAAGAAAGCAAGATAAGTACTAAAGATAAAATAATGGAGATGTAGGAAATAGGAGCCGAATGGTCCACAGCATGTGGGAAGTGCTCCCACAGATCAGTTCACCCAGACCCCACGTGGGGAACCTTGACCTAGTAGAAGGCCCTGTGCAAGGATGTGCAAACATATTCTAACCCGAACCTTATGCTTAGGGAGTTTTACAAGCAAGTTCTAACTTAGACTAGACATTCACTGTACAAAGGGCACTCACAAATATTAGCTCATGCGATGCTGTAGCACTAAGTAGAGGGGGCATCTAGGAAAAAGGCCTTCCAGTTCAAGGGTTGTTTCCTGAGATCACACGAGTGAAATGGCATGGAGTCACGTTTGTCTTTAGATTCCAGCTCCTGGAATCCTACTGTGCTCCTACAGTGCTCACAGTAGGTGACTCTGAGAAGTTTACACCCAGGGGAGAACAGGTATACTAACTACTCAGCAAACCACAACCCAGAAGGTGGCACCCTAGGGACATCAGTCCATATTTTGTTTCTTTTCTTTTTTTTTTTCTTTTCATCCATCCATGAACTCATTACTTATTTGCCCCAACGTTTGGCCAATTAGAAATTAATACTATTTACTTCTATGACATCGTCATTGCAGTTTTAATCAGGAAAGGAAAAGTTCTTAAAATGTGTCCACGTGCTTCCTTTTGCTCTAAGAATCCAAACAACTGGATCTTCATTGAGCTTCTTAGGTTAATTTTATTTATAATAAAAATATAGAACTATAATTCTGAATCTTCAGAAATAGGCTCCTGATGAAGGCAATGGGATCCAAGGAAAAGACACACACAGGAACACACTCCCCACACATACACACTATCTCATCCTATCTTACCCACATCCTGCGACATTCTTTCATCAGCTGTGCGCTAAAGATACAAACTACCAAACAGAGGATAAATCATAGTTCTCTGCCTGTTTTCCATTTGGTATGCCTATATCCACAACCTTGATAGCAATAAGTAAACCTTCTGTTTCTTTTTCAAAAATTTTATGGGATGCTCTCATGTCCTTTTCTTCCCCTATCCCTCCTCCCATAATGCAGCTCACTCGGAAAATGCTATAAAGTTTCAGAGAAGAGGTTTGCTCAAAGCAACTACAAATAAAGTGCATGTACATAAATAACTTAGCCTGACTTTTTGTTTAATGTCCAAGATGATTGGAACAGATTGTATCATGAACTACTTTCCCTTTGGCTAATTAAATAGCAGTCCCCACTTACCATAAAGCATATTCTTATTAAAACAAGTATCTATAGTCACTCTGCTGGATAAATGACTCTCAAGTAAGTGCCATAAAGCCCATTACATTCCTGTTTTAGGAATGGAGCAGGTCCAAACAGACAATCAAAGGATTTCACTGGGATTATTTTAGATTAGAAAAACTAAGGGAGACATGCGGTACTGACAAGATCGTAAAGGCATAAAGGATAAATTAGCGGTTCCATCCCAAACAAAGTGCTCTAGTGGTATCACAGTATATCCAAAAGTAAAAACAAATTCCTACTGTGTTAACCTTCGCCAAAATGGAAATCTGTTTATGAAGAAATAAAAATGTCATGAACAACTGTTATCTCCTGTGCAAATCAAAATGACTGGAAAAATAATAATAATAAAAAAAATCTCTTTCAAACCAACTGTGGAAATGCGCCACAGGAAAGAAAATGCCTTCATTTCAAAAATTGCCTTTTGCCTTTAATTGAAAAGGTTATATTATGATTTATCATAGTAATGAACCATTATTGCATAACCATATTTTTATGGCAATAGATTACCTGCTAAATGATGCTTTTTTTTCCAGGAGAAAAAAAAATCATAGAATAGATTCTATGCAAGTTTTTCTTGCTGCCAGTTGTTAAATCTTTCAAAAGCTGTCAGCAGCCTCAGAAATCAAGTTCAAAATACCATAGCCAACATGAGTATAGGCATAGGCGAGTCTATTTTTACATTGTAATACAAAACTGCCAGAGAAATACCTAAACACAAATGATTATTTAAAACAAGATCATCTTATCTAGCTTGTCAATGGAAAGGACAAAGTCAGTGAAGTGAAATTTAACCCACAACGTCTATAAATATCACTAAACATTTGAGAGCAAAGTGATATTTTTTCAGGCTAATTTTTTCTTAAACTCATTATGCACTAGAACCTTCATGCACTAATCCCACACAGACCTTGCCAATGCCAGTCACTGGGAGTAGCGGACACTAACCACCCCAGGCAGTCAACAGGCTCAATGCCACCTTGCCTCAGTCAAACAACCCCTTCCCGTAAGGGCAAAAAGATGGCAAAGACCTTGGCATCGGCCCTGGAAACTTCCATAGGAAAGGAGCCATACTTGTTTCTGCACATGAAACTCTAGGTTTGCCCTGTGTCTGCTGGCGCCGGTTCCTGCCTCTGAGGGACAAGTCTATCCCCAAAAAATGCCATCAGAGCGGCATCATCTGGGACCTCCTCCGAATATTCCAAGCTTGTGACAGTGAGCTGGTTATGACGGAAGCAGAGGTGGGGCATTTGGGTGTCTCTCCCTGGTTAAGCTGCTACTTCTGTCACATTTCTGGTGATGGAGGATTGAAAAAACAAGGTACATGCTGTCATTTCTTAAGGAGCTGACTGCCTCGGCTGTCAGTTCATGGGTATGCTCACCTTTGGCTGCCACTGATGGATGTTATAACCCATCATTCATTCCACACATAGATTTCCTGAGAGTATAATAGGTGCCAGCCTTGCATTAGGTGCTGGAGACAAAAATGAACAAGACAGGTGAGACGCTTACTCTCAAGGAACTTTAAGTCTGGTGAAGAAGAAAAACACTGAATAAGTATTCAAAGATCTGGGCTTGGTAAAAAATGAAGTGTGGGGGAAATTCCTACCACTTTTCCCTTAAAACTGATACAAATAACATACAAAAATATATGAATGCTGAAAATGCCTAAAGAGTAAAATACTATGGAAATTCTCCTTCCCTCTCTCTGCAACCTACATTCTTTCTATAAGTAACTACTGCATTTATATTTAAAAATAACATCCAGACATATGTACACACATACAGGTTTACTCTGCCTTTCTTAACATAAATAAGATTATATTGTAAATATTATGCAATTGCAAATTATATCTGGGAACATTTTCCCTACAAATAGATAGGCACATTTTTTGTAATTGTTAAGTTCCCATACATGAACACAACATAATTTATATAATCATTCTCCTTTGATGGGTGTATTTATTTGGCAAAATTAGCACAAACCAGGTGACTTAAAGTAACAGAAATTTATTCTTTCACAGTTCTGGAGGGTAGAAGTATGTAATCAGCATCATCAGGCTGAAATCAAGGTGTTGGCAGGTCCGTATTACCTCCAGGGCTCTGAACAGTTTAAGTTTCCTTGCCTGTTCTAGCTTCTGGTGGTGGCCAGCATTCCTTGGCTTCTGGCTACATCCCTCCAATCTTCAAGGCCAATATCTGTAGATCTTTCTCTGTTCCATCTTTACATTAACTTCTCCACTGTATGTGTCAAATTTCCCTCTACCGCCTCTTATGAGAAAACTTGTGATTACATTTAAGGTCCATGTAGGTAATCCAAGATAATATCTTCACCCCAAAACCCTTACATTGAATTTTATCTGCAAAGTCCTTGTTCCTTGTTGTTGCTATTGTTGTTTTTCCCATAGAAAGTAACATTTACAGTTTTCAGGGATTAAAACCTGATAAATTTGGGGACATTTTTTTTCAGTGAGCATTTAAATCATTTCTATTTTCCATTATAAATAATAAAGCAATATGAACAATGAACATTCATTCATATTTGTGCATTTGTGTAAATATTTTGATAAATGACATTCCTAAAAGTGAAACTTCAGAATCAAAGAGTGCCAGCAAAAATTATTGTTAAATAATTCCAACATAGTCTCTCTCTCTACATATATATATGATGTGTGTGTGTGTGTGTGTGTGTGTGTGCATGCATGCGTGCGCCAATCACTGCATACTTCCCAAAACACTTAATGAAGAAGTAATTTCCTCACATTTTTGTCAACATTGTACATTTCATCTTTGTTCCTGTCAATTTGAAAAGTGGAAACTGGCAACTTACTGATTTGAATTTTTATTACTAATAGGGTTAAAATTCCTATTTGTATCATTTTTCTTCTTATTTCAATTTTTGAGTTTTCTTGTTGATTTATAGATATGTAATATTTCATTCATATATATGTTACAAGTATTGTCTACCAATTTGTTCTTGCCCTTATGGGCTTGTTGCAATTTTAATCAATGTAAAATCTGCCAATACTCTGATTTTTACAACTTATTTGGAAAAGCTTGCCCACCCTTAGATAATGAAAATATTCTCCTACATTTTCTTCAACTTTTAAAATTTTATTTACCTTTTTTGTTGTCAGGTATTTAAACTCTGTGTGAAGTATAAGGTAAGAATCTTGCTTTAAAATTCTCTTCCCATGGATAGCCAGTTATGCCAACGATATTTTAAAACTTATTTATTTGCTTTCCCACTAACTTGAAATCTACCTTTATTATAAGTGAGGTACTCAAATACACCCAGATCTGGTTCTGAGCTATATATCACTGATGGGGTTTTGTTGTTTCTGAGAGCTCTAGGAGGGCAGACGTTGCTTCTCCATTGCTGCACCCACGTGACACATGGCAGGTACTCAGTGAAGGTGCCAGATAGAATACGCAACTTCCAACTAAATTCTAATTTCAGATACATAAATAGACAATTATTTTAGTATAACCATGTCCCAAATATTGCACAGAATGTACTTACACTAAACATCATTCATTGTTTATCTTAAATACAAATTAGAGTTATCTCTTTCTTTTTTTTTTTGTGGTACTGGGGATTGAACTCAGGGGTATTCTACCTCTGAGTTACACCCCCAGCCCTTTAAATTTTTTTTTAATTTTGGAACAGGGTTTCACTAGATTGATGAGTGTCTCACTACTTGCTGAGGCTGTCCTCCAACCTCCGATCCTCCTGTCTCAGCCTCCCAAGTACTGGGATTATAGGCATGCACAACCACAACCGGTCTAGTGTCATCTTTTTATTTGCTAAATCTACCATCCTATCATCAAAAATATTGGATGAATGAATGAACATACTATCTTCATTTTGTGATTATATTTTTATTATATTTTGTAAATATATTTTTACCAGGCAGGAGGAATTCCATCTCGTTATTGTTTTACAAATATTTTTGGCTATTTTTAAGAATTCTCCTTCCTGCGTAAGTTTCAGAATTACATTCCCACTGACTTTTTTTTTTGGTGGTGGTTGTACTAGGGATCAAACCCAGGGGCATTCTACCTCTGAGCTACACCCCCAGCCCTATTTTATTTTTTATTTGGAAACAGGGTCTCACTATGTTGCTGACAGCCTCACTAAATTACCGAGGCTGGCTTCTAATCTGCAATCCTGTCTCAGCCTCCCAAGTACTGGGATTACAGGCATGCACCACCACACCTGGCTGTTCCCGTTGGCCACCGTAATCACATGAGCCAACCCCTAACAAATACTCTCTCCTATATTATTATTCATTTATTTATCTATTTTTAACTTTTGAAACAGCCTCTTGCTAAGTTGCTGAGGCTGGCCTCCAGTTTATGATCCTCTTGCTTTGGCCTCCAGAATAGATGGGATTACAGGTATGTACCACCCCACCAGCTCAGATTCTGTATTTCTGGAGAACCCTAATTAATACAGAAGGATTCAGTCAGAATAACTGAGCACGCCATGCCTCTTCCTCCTTATATTCTCTGCTATAGAGAACACCAAGGGCGTGCTTTTACTTTTGACCCTAAAAGGGAAGAGGAGAAGAGATGAGTGTGCAATGCATGATCTCTTCAGGGTTGGGGAGCACAGAGAAGATATGTGGGGAGGCGCAAAAACTGAGTACAATGAAGCCTGAGGTTATTTGACTTACATGTCACACACTGATGAAGAGTGGCAGGAGAGTCAGGGGCATCTAGGAATTAAATAAGCACATTAAACTCTCCACCCACACAGTAAGTCCTCCTTCTTGAGGTAGCTGCACTATTCTAGTGGCTTCCTATCCCTAGCACTCCTTGCCCACTAATTCAAGATTTGTGGTCAATCTTCCCTCGTAAGAGGACGAAGCTATTGGGAAATGGATCCCTACAAATCTAAAAGGCATCTTACACCATCTACCTATACAAATTAGTAGTAAATCACTTGTAAGAATGATCCGAAAACCAAAGAAAGCTAAGAAGTTGAGGAAAACTAAACCATGATAGAGAATGGTTGAGATTAAAAAAAAAAGGGAAAAGAAAAATTGAATTTAATGGAAACAGAAATAATACAAAGAAAAATATTTAAACAATGCTAAATACAATCCTTAGAGCTTTCACCACAATGAATCTGCAAAGGAAAAGTAATCAAATAATGCCATAAATTATAATAGGGCCAATAAAATAGAAAATATGTAGCTGTTGGAAAGTATATGGTGTATCTATTTGAAATGACATATAGAGAAATCTAAGACTTGGTGTTAGGTAAAGATAGTTTCAAACTCCATGGGTGATGTAACCCCAGTTGCTGAAAGCTTATAAATACGTGGAAGAAGGTGTGGAAAATATATATCAAATTATTCTACCTGGGAGAAGTAGGGAGAGGGAAAGAATTTATTTTACTGCTTCTGTGCACTTTAAATTATTTTGCAGTGAGTTTTTATTGCTTTTGTAGTTAAAAACAGACTAAAAAGAAGAAATAATTATTTCTTTCATTGGTAGAACTCAATAGGTATACAGTGCACCGGGTATCACAGAGATTTTTCACATGGGTTTGAATAATATCTTGTAAATCAGAATGAACTCAGTACCCCCAAAGATTCTCTATCCCCTTCTTTCATTCTGAGCCCTTCCCATGACACATGTGGGTGTCATTACACAGTAGAGTGAGACCAGGCCAAGGGTGGCGCCACCCCTCAACTCTTGCCTATATTCCCAAAGACCTTCACACCCACATGATAAAGATAAATGAGTGGGAGTTTAAAGATGTGCCAACCATTGATCATTGGTCTGAAGGGGCTGACTTAAAAGGACAGATTGGAACAACTGAATATGGATCTGGTAAAGTAAATGACAACTGGGTTGGGTGGGCGGAAAGAAGAACGTGATTAGTATCCAAAGAATACTAGAAATTGAACACTGAAAACAGGGCAAGCCTGTATGATTAACTGGCAGGCAGTAAATGATTAACATACCCAGCTGAAAAACCAACCACTATACTCACCTGGTGGAGGACCTAGTCCTAGACCCTGCCTCAAGATGCTCTTCTGAAAGGGGATATCTGCAGAGTATCATTTTTGGAATGCGGACAGACAGCTTCTCCTGCCCAGGGGCCCAGAGGTGTGGGAGCCCTTGGAGACCTCCACAAATAGACTTCCCTGTTATTACCTTAATGCATGGCTGGTGGGCTGGCCAGCTCCAGATGTGCCAGCCTGTGTCTCCACTTCTGGTATCCCTTTCCCAGCCTCTCCATCAATGCATGCATGGAATCATCACTACTGATTGCTTTTGTAATCTGCTTTTTACTTATTTAACAGTATGTAGTGCACATCTTAGTGCAGTATTTAAAAATACTGCTGGGTTCAAAGCCCAACTCTACCACATATGAGTAGACCTTGCATTAGGTCTACTTGACCTTGGCCAAGTTACTCAGCTTGTCTATGCATAAGTTTCTTCATCAGTAAAATGAAGATCTATGATAATGTCTATCTCATAGGATTGCTATGAGCATTGAATGATAATAGTGAGTGCTTATTAAATAATAAATAGAAATTTTTGCATCTAATCCCATATACCTAGTTCTCCTCCTGTAGCCCATTCAATTTCTTTCACTAATGGGATCCCTGTATCCTTCACGATTTGCAGTCATCTCACATCACTGTTCACTCCTCACCTATCAATTTAGTCAACACCGTTTCTGCAAAGCTATCCCTGACAAGTTACTGCCCCATGTTTGTTATGCCTGTTTCACCCCCCAAGAACACCTTGTGGATAATTGTGCATGGTAGTACTTTTCCCATTGTATCTGTTCTTAAATTCACACATTAGTTTGTATACTCCTCATGTGGAAGAGGAAGGTGTCAAAGGGGAACACATTCACTGAGAGTCTTCAATGTCTCTTATCCTATGGTACCTGTTTCCTCGGTCATTGTCTCTTTATTATTTTACATTTGTCAACCTCACTGAAGTTGAAATCAGTACTGGAGTTTAAGAGTACAGAGGTCCTCTTGTATTTCTGTTTTTTGGTAGGGTTGCAGGCAAATAGTAAGAAGTCACTACAGTGTACTGGATAAATTAATAGAGAAGCTTTCACAATCTGGGTATGTTTACCCTTACTACTCTCCACTGATGCATATCTTTGAATTAATGTATCATTCACATACATAATATTCACTTTTAAAAGTGCCACAGGGGGCCAGGTGCAGTGGTGCATGCCTGCAGTCCTAGTACTTGGGAGTCTGAGACAGGAAGATCACAGGTTCTAGGTTAGTGTGTGATAATTTAGCAAGACCCTGCCCCTGGGTTCAATCCCCAGCACCGTGCGCACTCACACACAGACACACAAACACAAGAGCACAGTGGCTTTAGTATATTCACAAAGATATGTGATCATCTTCACAATCCCAGAATTCATCATTACCCCCAAAATCCTGAGCACATCAGTGTATTCTCCCTATTCCTTCCCTCTGCTCTTCACTGGCAATTACTAACATTTCCTTTACCAATTTACCTATTCTGGACATTTCATATACATGAAACTATGCAATATGTGGCCTCTTGTGTCTGGCTTTCTTCACCCTAGCATAATGTTTTTAAGATTCATTGACACTGTAGTAGGTATCAGTACTACATTTCTTTATTTGACTTAATAATATTTCACTGTGTGGAGATGCCACGTTTTGTTTAAACCTTCATCATTTGAGGAACATTTGGATTATTTCCACTTTTAGGCTATTATGAATACTTTTTCTGTGACGTTCTGTATGAGTTTTTATTTTTCATGGTATATATCTAGGGTGGGGTAGCTGAGTCATATGTTAACTCCATTTAACTTTCCCTAAAGATTTTCTATATTTAAGATTATGCCATGTGTGAATAGATATTGTCTTATATTCTTCTTTTGAACTGGAATGACTTTTATTTCTTTTTCTTGCCTAATTTCTCTGGTTAGAACTTCTAGCATATTTTGAACAGAAGAGAAAAGGGTGACATCCTTATCTTGTTCCTGATCTTAGGAAGGGAAGCTTTTATCCTTCTACTATTAAGTATAAATGTGTGTTTGTGTGTATGTGTGTGTGTGTGTGTGTGTGTGTGTACACATATACATATATACATATACACATATAATGCATATATAATCCCTTCTACATATAATATATAATAATTTATACAGGTTGAGGGACTTCTGTTCCTAATTTGTTGAATATTTTATTCTATTAAAAAGGTATATTGCATTGATTAATTTTTATATGCTTAAACAGCCTTGCATTGTCAAGATAAAATATACTGGTCATGGTATATAATCCTTGAAAAAATTGGTTGGATTTTGATTTAATATTTTGTTGGAGATTTTTGTGATAATATTCATAAAGAATAGTGGTCTATAGTTTACTTTTCTTCTAATGTCTGTCTGTCTTTGGTATCAAGTCAGTACTGTCCTAATAATATAAGTCAGGAAGATTTTTCTCCTAGTTTTGGAAAAGTTTGTATAGGACGGGTCTCAGTTCTTTTAAAACATTTGGAACATTGTACCAGTGAAACCATTTAAGCCTGCTTTTTTGTTGTTGTTGTCAAAAGGTTTTATTTTTATTATTATTACTAATTGAATCTCTTCATTTACAATATTCTACTCAAGTTTTTAAATTTCTTTTTGAGTCTGTTTTTAGTATTTAATGTCTTTGTAGGATACTTTTTGGTCTAAAGGTACTCATTGTATAATATTTTTTATTTTTGGTAAGGCTATTAGTGATGACTATTCTTTCATCCTTGATTTTGGAAATTTAAATGTGTTTTATTCTTCTTTTGTTCTCACTCAGTTTAGCTACAAGTCTGTCAATTTTGCTGATCTTTTTGAAGAACCAAATCTGAGCAGTTTTTGCCAGTTACTCAGTCTAGACAATCTTTATTGATTTATCTTCTAGTTCACTGATTTTGTCTCCTGCCAGTTCCAATCTGCTGTTGAACCCCTCTAGTGAATTTTAAGTTTAGTAATTGTACTTTCAACTCCAGAATTTCTATTTGGTTCCATTTTATAATTTTATCTCTTCATAGGGATAAAATTTTGTGTTACTCATCATTTTCATACTTACCTTTAGTTATCTCTCATCCCTTTTATTACCTTTGATGGGGTCTTTAATTCTTTCTGAGAACTTTGGGACCATTTTTTATTTGTACTAGATTAGATGCCTCGCATTTACCTACCCTGACTTTCTATTCTAAGTAACAAGTCATAACTTTCTCTTCCTCCATTTACAAATATTTTGGGCATCCTCACTGTTTTCTGATTCTACATTTAGTGTTTTTCACATGCTATCTTGTTGAGAAAATAGTTTCCTACTGATCATAAAGCCAGTAGACTAGCAGTAGAGATAGAAACAAAATGATATGATAAGCTAAATCGTCTACTTGTAACATAAGACAAGTGGCACCAGCGGAGAGGCTGGAGAAAGGGTTCCACAAGTGGTGACATCGGCTGCCACAGTCTGAAGCTGGCCCACCCTACAGTCATGAAGTAAGGGAATACCAGGGACAGTCTATCCATGGAGAGCTGCAAGGCTCTGAGGCACCCTGGGGCCCTTGGGTGAGGCAACTCTGTCTCTTCCCACTCCAAAAATGATGTATTAGGACTTTCATACATTCTAACCCCATCAAATTATCACCATACATGGTGGTGCATGCCTATAATCCCAGTACTTAGGAGGCTGAGACTTAGGAGGATCCCAGGTTTGAGGCCAGCCTTAACAACTTAGTGAATTCCTCAGAAACTTAGTGAGACCTTGTTGCAAACTAAAAAATAAAATAGGGCTGGGGTGTAGCTCAGAGGTAGTATAACCCTGGGTTCAATCCTAAGTAACACACACACACACACACACACACACACACACACACACACAAATTCACCAGATTTTCAGTATGAATTTATTGAGTGACTACAATATGATAGAGACCTCAATGCCTTAGCTAACTAATTGGTAGGTCTGTGTAACCATTTATTTTCTGCCTTTCTTCCTCTCACTGTCCTGTCCTAACCAATTCTTAGTCTCCATAATAAACCACTTTCCATCATCCAAAGGAAAAATTGTCATTTGGCCAACATGATTCTTAAATATTGCACCTACCATCGCTACTGTTCCTCTCGCAAGACTGGAGCTCTTGTTCTAATTGTCATCAATTTATAAATATGGGCCTATCTGAAAATAGGGGCTCTATTTTTGTTATTCAACTCAGAAACTTGGCTTATATCAACCTGGGCTTATTATTTTGCTCTTAGGAGGCTTCTATACTATGTCATTTTTATCATAGAATTTGATAAATGGTTATAAAAATTAACATTGAAATGATACTTCACAACACGAGCTTTCTCTGTCTTTCATTGGAAGACAGAGTAGAGAAAGCCTCACTGGGATGGGAGACCACAGACCCACATGGCTGTGTCTCTGCCATATCTGCCTTAAATAAAAGAGTTTTTATGCACCACCCTGCTTATCTGTGTGTTCACAGGTATGTGAAAGACTATCATCTGCAGAATAAAACACCCGGTGGCACCATGACAATAAAAAGTGGTGACTCTCATCTATCTTTGCCTGAGGGAACGAAGGCTTGAGAACACATAGAAATAGAACATGGAAGAGAAGGAAAAGGCCACAAGCGAAGTTTAAATTGTTTCAATTTGGGTCAGTCGAAGGGAATGTCCCACACAGTGCTAGGAGGCGTTGACCTTGTGATCCAGTCACTGCACCCACAGATGTGGTAAGATGATCCAGGACAGGGCCCTGGTTGGCACGAATGTAGCTGTGACCTAAATTAGGAAAGCAGAAAGACATTAAAAAAAGCAAGATAAGAACCTAATCGCATCTTTCTGGAGAAAGAGAAAGATATTGCTAATAGAATAGATTGAGGGGAAGGACAAAAGTACAAAGAAACATCCTGAAGAGCAGACAAGTTCCCTTTAAACACAAACTGGAGAAATCCAGTTGTATATGATAAATTCGGCCAAGCAGGCTGAGACTTCATTAATTTTGCTGCTATATCGTCTTTATCCTATCTGTTATATAAGACATTCCATTAAATAGGATGAGGTCCTTTTTATTTAAAGCATGAGAACAATTTTATCTTAAGGAAGCATACTTTTTAATAGTCCAAACTATGGTAAATCTTTGTACTAAAACAACAACAACAAAAAAGGATTCTGAACTGAACTTCAGGGTTCTTCTCTCATTATTAGCAAACCAATTCTACATTCAGAATGAGGCAAAATAAGTATAAAGAGGTGAAGACAAACAAACAAACAAATAAACAAAGACTTCCAACCAGGGTCTGGTGGCCCATGCCTGTAATCCCAGTACTTGGAAGGCTGAGACAGGAGAATTGCAGGCTGGAGGCCAGCCTAAGCAATTTAGAGAGACCCTGTTTCAAAATAATAAAACATAAAAAAGGGCTGGGGTGTAGTTCAGAAGTAGAATGCCCCTGAGTTCAACCTCAGTACCAATGAATGAATGAATGAATGAATGAATGAATAAATAAATTTTTTTAAAAGGTGGGGGTGTAGCTCAGAGGTAAAACACCCCTGAGTTCAATCCCTAGTACCAACAAAACAAAACAAAACACTTCCCAATGTCTCCACCTAATTGTAGGTTCCAAAGATTTGTTGCCAGAATTTCACCATGAGTGAGTAGAGGAAGAGTCACTGTAACTAGGGGGCTGTGAAGGCCTGAATGACATTATTTCATTTAGAAGGACAGTAGCGCCACCTGAACAAACACACCACCAAACACTGGGCCTCGGTTGAAACAGCACAGCTTCTCTACAGATACTTAGTCTCCTGGAAAACCAGCTACCTGTCAGACAGGATGTCACAGCCTTGGAATCCATTTTCAAAGATTTCATCTATTCAGAAATAGGGGACTATACATTCCCAGACCTCCAAAATAAACTCCACACATTGAAGGGCATAGAGATTTCCTTATGCCTGGAATGCTTATGCTTTCAGCTCAGCATTCTGAAAATGAGAGGGAGGGAGGTCGTAGAAACACTAGGGCGGAATGATTTTCTCTGCAGTAGAGTGAGGTTTATATCATGCTGAAGAACATTCGAAAGAGAACGGTCCATACATGTGCAGCGTGGACACATTTTACTAGGTTTCTCCCCCTCCGCAATTTTACCTTCCCAAGCTTGGATTTATAGGCTTAAGTTCCACAGTGTAATTACTGGGTTTAATATCAGAGAGGAGAGCAGCTTTGGTTTTTAGAGTATGTTTGGTGTTTATTCAAGGGAAACAATCTCCAACGCAGTTTCATTTTCTTTTCGTTTTCACTGAGGAGGGGAAGAGGGGGATGAATACTGATATTTATGGAGTTTAAGGGCCTGGCAGCACTGGGGACTGCAGAACGTTGTTTATCCAGAGTCCAGTTTCAAGCCAGAGGGTGCCAACGCAAACTTCTCCAGACTCCCACGCCAAAAATGTCAGCCCTGACTTGGAGAAGCAGCCTTCCTGAGCCGAGAGGCTCTCGGAGCTGCAGCTTGAAGCTGAACGATGGAGAAAGCCCAAGCACTACACTAAACCATGCTGTCTCAAGCACAGCAGTTTAAAAATATGCTTTTTATCAGATTTTCCTCATATTTTGCCTCATATTTTTTATCACCGCAGGAACCTGCCATCACCAGCTAAGCTGATCGACTGTGTCCTCCACCAGCATCCGCCTTTGATATTCATGTCTTCGGGAAAGCTCCATCCCTTTCACTTACGCTCTTGCTGGGGTCTCTTTATGCACCCATTATTACTACAGTTGCAGCATCTGTCCCCCAACTGGGAAGGAAGCTTTAGCTCATCAGGATCACCTGCGTATCTACTAACTGTGGGTGCCTTCAGAAATGCAATGTTGTCAGCACTTTCTCTCCGTTCTTGAGATATTACATCTCCGCAGCCCTTGGGGTGTTTCATTCTAACAGCTGGAAATTCCTGATTTTCAATACAATTTGCTTCTTCCTCTTCATATTGCTTAGTATCAGGGCCAACTTTTTAAGGCAGTTTTTAATGAACCCATAACCAGTGTGTTAAATATGTTAGTTGAGTTTTTCCATAAAGCTAAGCTAATATAACATGATTGTTTTCTTAGGCACCCTGTGGGGAGTAAGAAAGGTAGGGGGTAGGAAAAGTGAGGGTGTGTAATTGATATAGTTGGTATGTTGCCAAATTTCTCCACCTTTCAGGACCCCCCACCCAACAGTGAGCTGATGGCCTTCATATTAGCTCAGTTTTCTAAAATAAGGAACTCATCTGTAGACTGGAGCCAAGAAGGACTCCAACTTCAAGTGCAAGTCTTTGGGAAAAGCTGCCATGCTTGGAAAGGCTAACTTTACAAATATTCATCAAAGTTAAATCTTAGTAACTAGCATGGGCAAGCTGCAACACTGAACTCCATGCTTACTGCTTTCATTCCTAGGATTCTTGTCATTGCAAAACTAGCTATGAAGATCACTGTGAAACTACTGTAAAATAAGGATCATCAAGTGCAATAAAAAGAGAAATCTATCCAATATTTATTTTTCCATAATTTGTGTAGCCTGTGGCATTTTGTACAGGGTCTAGTATGCAGCACATTTGCAAGTTTAGGGATTTATTTCTGGTTATTCCTTTTTGACCTCACTCTTCAGTTCTGGGAGAGATGGCAAATAAATGTCAAGAGCAAGAACAGTTAATGTAAGTCCATGCCTTGAGATTTGTGAAGTGGGAAGATAGTATTGAAAATTAAACAACACCAAACACAAATAAACAAACAACCCCAAGAAATAAAGTACAATATACTAATTAAAATCCCAGACTCTGGAACCAGACTACTTGAGTTTCAGGCCCAGCCGTTTACTAGCTATGTGATGTTGGGCACATCGCCTAACCTTTCTGTGGTTTGGTTTTTCTCATCTGTAAAATTGGGGGTAGTAATAGTATTCATTCATTTTATTAGAGTTAAAATGAATGGAGTTGATGTCTATAAAGGGTTTAGTGCCTGGCACATAATAAGTGCATTTAGATATTTGATGAATAAAATACTATCAAGATGTGGTCGTTGGTTAGGGGATGTTATTTCCTTATCAGATTTAAAAGCGCCATATCTGGAAAGAACACGTATTGCAAAGAAGAACTAAATCCATTAAGTATAAAGTTTTCCAGTACCATGGTAAATATTCAAATTAAAATAAAGTATTAGAAACTAAACATTTACAACCTTGTCAATGTCAACATAAAGAAATTGGGTAACTGATAAAGGTTTGAATTCCAACTTTGACACAAATTAAAATTTCTACAGTCTATTTTCCTCATCTGTCAACTGGGTTTTATACTACCTGCTGCAATAGGATATGCTGAGGACTAAATGCAATACTTATAAAGTGGTGTTTTTGTTTGTTTCTTTGTTTGTTTGTTTTAGTGTCTAACATACAGTAACCACAATATAATATGAAGAATTTCTTCTTTCAGTGAGGAGGCCATATAACACTTTCGGCCACAGAATTCCATAAAAATCCCAGAAGTGCTAAGAACCCAAACAGCAAAGATCAGACTTAAAGATTAACCAAAGACTTAATTTTTCCTTTTCTTTTGTGGCACATTTTTGGACCTATGAGAAGGAAAGGATTTTTTTTTTAGATTTCATTTACATAAAAGTTTTTACAAAAGAGAAGCAGTCAACATTATAGCAGAGACGGCAATTGCTGATGGATAGCAAAGCTCCATATACTTTCAGCAGATTGCTGAAAAATGAATATATAAAACTGGAAATCACTAGGCTGGAGTACATAGCATTCTAATAAGGTGTTAAATAATTAAAACCTCTAAGAAATTTAATCTGGAGTTCATATTTTTATTTCAGCACTTTTGGAGCCACACAAGTTCTGTTTCCTGTTACAATTGCTTTGTCTCCATTCTCTTTCAAACGCCACACATGTACAGAATTCAAAATCACATAATCTTAGGGTGGGGAGATGCCTTATAAAGCATCAGGTCGAATCTCCTCATGAGGAAACTGAGGCAGAGAGATGAAGTAACTAGTCCCTGGCCTCTGAGCAGAGGCAGAGGCAGAGGCAGAGGCAGAGGAAGGCTTAGAATCTAGGTTCCTGGCGTTCTTCCCGCTTAATTCAGTGCAATGAAAGAATTTTGTCAAATTTGCCGGGGAAGTGACAACAGCCATCAGTCTCCGGTTTTGTTTGCAAGGTTTGCATGTGTAAGGCTGTTTATTTCCTTTTAGATACCACATCTACAACGTGGGTACCTGTCACCAAGTGGATGATGGTGCCTAGGCTGCAGTTTTCCGTGTGAATGGAAAGCTTTCCCAAATAGACTGACGGTAGTGCCTGCTTTTATTCGCGTGGGTGTGGGTATGTGTACATGTATAGTTTCTGTATATGTATACACACATATGTACATATGTGTGCACGGTTTTTGCCATTCTTAACCTTTGCTATTTTAGCACTCGCTAAATATATAATGTAAAGAAATATAATGCTCAGATGCAAATAAATTCCAGTGTTAACAATCTGCTATGATTTGATGGTGTCCCTCAACGTTCATGAGTTGGCAACTTAATCCCCAATGCAAACATGTAGAGGGGTAGGACCTGTAAGAGGCTATTAGGTCATGGGGTCACTTCCCTCATGAATGAATGCCATCATCACAGGGGCATGCTAGCTATCACTGGAGTGGATTCCTCATAAAATAATTAATTTGTCCCCTCTCCCTTCTCTTTGGTGCTCTTTTGCCCTTTTGACTTCTGCCATGGGGTGACACAGTAAGAAGGCTCTCACTAGATGTGGCCCCTTGATATTAGATTTCCCTGCCTCCAGAACAATGAGCTAAATGAATGCCTGTTCATTATAAATTACTCACTTTAAGGTATTCAGTTATATCAGCACAAAACAAGCCAGGACATAATCTCAGCTGAATCCAACCTTGGTCTTCTGCTCAAATAGAAACCAACATTTACAGTGACTTTGAACGTAATCTTGGAGCCCTCGGGGACAGACAGCTATTGAGTCTAGCATTTGGGAGCCTCTAGTTAAAGGAGTATAATCTTTATGTGGGATTCTACTGATCTCAGTTTATAACTCATCACAAATGATATGAAATTCCTTTTGCCAGAACTATCAAACAACTTTCTTACTACCTAAGTTCCCAGCTCTACCATCTTATTTTGAGAAAAGGAAATGCTGGATTAGTAAATAAAATATGCGAAAAGAAGTTTAGTCCTTGCAGCAACCTGATGATGTAGGTAACAGAGACTAAGGCACAGAAAGGTTAAGTAATTTGTTCAGTAAATAACAGAATTGAGATTTGAACCCAGACATTAGAGCTCAGAGTCTACATTGTTAACCACCATACATACAACCTCTCTAATAAACCAGTTGATTCTCTAAGAGAGAAGAGCCCATTCTTTTCTACTTGGAATATCGTGGGAAAATCAAATTACTTACCAGTGTTTATAGTACCCTAACTCATCCTTAAACCTACTTCGAATTCAGAGAGCAAGCTTAGCCGGGCATGGTGGCACACGCTTGTAATCCCAGTACTTTGGGAGGTGGAGACCGGAGGATCCGGGTTCGCGGCCAGCCTCAGCTATCTCGCTCTCTCTCCCTCTCTCTGTCTCTCTCTCTCTACTTAGTGAGGCCCTCCGCAACTTCATGAGACCCGGTTTCAAAATAAAGTATAAAAAATAGGGCCGGGGGCGTAGTGTGGAGGTAGAACGCCCCTGCGTTCAATCCCCGGTACCGCAAAAAAAAAAAAAGAGAGCAAGCTTATTTTTCTCTTTAATGACATAAGCATTATTTTAATATACATTATTAATAATATATATTTTCAATATATTGAGCAAAACATCATGGACTTTCAAAAATGTGTATATAAACTATATATGTGATTTTGTCAAGGTTATATTATATTACCACTAAGCTTTGGATATGTATTCAAGGTTTTTTAATGTTTTTTTTTAAACTTGAATCATGGTACATTAAAAAATTGAGACATATATTCTGAAAACTGAACATAACCCAGGAAAAATAGTAAATAAGTAAGTTAACATAAAAATTTTGATGTAAACTATGCATAAGAGAAAATATAATTACTTTAGTAGAAAACTGAGGTATAAAACCAAGTAGCTCAGTGTAATTGCTATAATGGTCATTTTTCCTAGCAAAATTATGCTTTACAATTTTTCTTCCCATTTTGTTGGTTACTACAATCTGTAAGCATCATCATTATCAGCAGGGTTATGTAACATATAATTAGTCCCTGTTTGCCTGCTTACATTGACATGCATATTAGAAGACGATGTCCTGAACTTGACATACTGGTATCTAGGTTTCCTCTACCTGTGGGGTTTGCTGCAACCCAGAAACACTGCTCTGTGCATTGCTCCTCTAGAACCCAAACTGTAGCTTTCTAGAACCAGATATGGAGCTGCTCTCAACCCAGATTATAAAAAGTCATTCACCAAGGGCTCTGTATCCCCCAAATCCCAGGCCAGGGATTTAGAGATAGAAACTCTAGACAATGACAGTATCACCCCACGTTAGTTCAATCACTTCCCTGAAAGAAGAAAACTGAGTCATTAAATATGGAATGAGAAAAGTGTGATACAGAGGGCATGGTGAGAACGAGCACCTGAGAGCCTTGCATAAAGTGAGGGTCAGCCTGGAGGACGGGGCGAAGCAGCGTTTGGAGTGAAGCCCAGAAGGAGAAATGGCTTGGGGATGACTGCGAAGAGCAGTGGTTGTGAAGGTGTGTTCAACCCAGGAAGGATGGACTCCAAGTTGCTGGCTTCGCAGGAAAAAGACTGAAGATGCCACTACTGCTTTCTACTGTATACATTCTTTTCTATCCTCTCAGAAATCTTCCAATGAAATCCTGTAGTTTCATGAGTAGGAGGCTGCAAATCTAAGATAATCCTTAAGTGGAATTATTGCTCTCAGATTCTCTTTGCATCCCAAAAAGGTAGAAAAAACGAGAAACTTTTACTTCTCTCTAGGTAGCCTACATAACTAATAACTCTACCTCCAGAGAGAACCTGGTGGGTCTAAATATTGGATAATATGCAAGACCTTCAAGCTCCCCCTGTTTTAGCTCCAATGTACAAACAAAATGCCTCCCTTGTTTGGTCACTATGAATTACTTCATTTTATAATTAAAGAAAGATTAAAATGTCATTGCCACTGGAAGTACCACCTTATAATTTATATTCTCACTAAATGATTGCATCTTCTAGCTCCCAAATTTCAATAAGTATTCATGCAAACAGAGAGAACTTAGGATGAATGAGCTACTGCTATAGGCATAAGGAGGTGTCTGAAAAGCTATGCTTTTATATCCTAAGGAAAACGTAATTACTCAACACTTCCTCCTCAGACTACTTCTTCAAGCATGGTAAAGACAAGCCATACTCATAACCAGGATGGCAAAGAGCACTAGGCACGGACTTTTGGGTTCTCCTGTCTTCCTAGGAACTTGGTTTGCTCATTCGTAGAAGTCGGGAAATTTTAGTAGAAGACTTCTAAAATTCACTCAAGTTTTAATACAATTTTCTTCAGATTTATGTATGTATGTATGTATGTATGTATGTATGTTTGTATGTTTGTGGTACTAGGAATTGGGCCCAGGGGTGTTCTACCTCAGAGATACACTCCCAGTCCTTTGTATTTTTTGTTTTGAAACAGGATCTTGCTTGGTGGCTGAGGGTCTTGCTAAGTTACTGAGACTGATCTTGAACTTGTGATCCTCCTGTCTCAGCCCTTGAAGTCCTGGAATTACAGGCATGTGCCACCATGCCTCGCAAACATTTATTTTTAGGCTAGTAAAATTGTTTCTCTCAACAAAATCTGACAAAAACTCTAATGAATAAAAGTACTATTCTAATTGAAGATGGGATTAGGAAGTCCAAATTCTGTATTCTCAGTCTCTTTATCCTCTCTGGTAACCCAGAAGCATTTTCAAGGGGTCCAAAAAGAGGATCACACTTAACATGAGCCCAGGAACACAGAAAAAATGGAGACCATTTGACTAAATATTTAAAATGAATTATTATAAATAAAATTTAAAAAATTATATAAGACATAGTCTAGCCTCCCACTATGTCAAATATATCTTCATAACAATGGAAAAAGCCATGTGTAAGTCTCAAATTCTTATACACCTCAGTTTTAGATGGAAGATTCTGGAATCAAGAAGACTAGCTCCTGGCCCCTACCCTTCATACCTAACCCAGGCTGCCCAACTTTTCTTACCATCCCCAGCTCCACCCCCACTGTGGGCCTTTGCATACACTCTCTGGACACTCTACCCAATACTGGAAATACTGTCCACAACCTCAACCAATTGGCCTTGAGACCTTGAGGTTCGTGAGGTAAAACATGGGGAAAAGACTATGCAGGCCTAGACCATTCTTTCCAGAGAAATCCTGGGTCCCAGGTACCAAGAGTATGGAGTAGAGAGCAGGTAGAGGCTCCCAGTGGGCCCAGCCCATCCCCTCAGCCCCACAGACCACAGGCTAGAACCCTACAGGGAAGGTAATGGCCACCAAGACAGGGCGCTCTGAAATATGGCAATGTGGCCCAGTGCTTCTATTGCTTAAATCAGAGTCATCCATATGGGTCCTTGAGGGTCTCTTTTGAGTGTAGTTTGATGGGACATAGTGAATATCAAAATCAGGTCTTCATATTCAGTCCATTGTCTGTGTCTCAAGACTGCAATGTCAACTCCTGCCAAGTTTTCAGTCCGCCAGCCTGTCCTGCAGATTTTAGACTTGCCAGCCCCCACAATAGCATGAGGC
>PVJS01021319.1:0-31632 GCA_004027185.1 Glis glis
GCAGAGACCGGAGGATCTGGGTTCACGGCCAGCCTCAGCTCTCTCTCTCTCTCTCTCTCTCTCTCTCTCTCTCTCTACTTAGTGAGGCCCTCCGCAACTTCGTGAGACCCGGTTTCAAAATAAAGTACAAAAAAATAGGGCCGGGGGTGTAGCGCGGAGGTAGAACGCCCCTGGGTTCAATCCCCGGTACCACAAAAAAAAAAAAATTTTCATCTTTCTAGAAGCTTCCATATACCCATTCTTATTTAATACTGCCACCAAAGATCACCACTATTCTGATCCTTTTGAACTTCATATAAACAGGATCATATAATAAGTACTCTTTTAGGGTTGGCTTCTGTTTTGGTTAGATATAGAATGTCCCCTGAAGAGCCCACGTATTAATGTTCAGAGTTGATACGATTAAATCACGAGGGTTTTAATCTCATCAGTAGATAAATCCATTACAATGGATTATCTGGGTAGTAACCTAGGCTGGTGGGGTGTGGTTGGAGAAGGCGGGTCCCTGGGGATGGTCTTAGGGATTGTGCTTTTGTCTTTGAATCCCCTTGCTTGCTTGCTCACTCTTGCTTCTAGCCTTCATGATGTAAGAGCAGAGCCCTTGTTCTCTCCCTCTCTCTGCTTCCCACTGCCATACCCTGAGATCCACAGAGACTGGCCTCACATGGACTGAACCCAAAAATCTCCAAAAAGCTATTTGCAAATAAATCTTCCTTCCTCTAAGTTGTGTGGTCAATCATTTTGGATTACAGCATTGAGAAAACTGTCCAAGACAGCTTCTTTCACCCAACATAATACCTCAGCCTCCTCTGCCACTGACCTTGTACTTCCACCATCTGAAGCTGACCGGCTGAGCCTCTGAAGACTCTGGACCCTCCACCAAGTCCCAGCTCAGATAAAGTGCAGTACTTCTGGGCACAGGATATGGCTTCCCTAGTGGCTGCTGCATGGACCATGTACAATCCCGAAAACTGATGTGTTTACTCCACGTGGCATAAACTTACGCCAAAGGAAGACATGATGTGATAGCGATCCGGGCCAACAAATGTCTCCATTCTTCTTGAGGATGTACGGTTTTAAGGTATACTCTCTCCAGAGCCTGTTTGTAGACTTCCTGAATAGCTGAGCAGAAATGCTTGCCAAAGTGTCTGCTATGTGTCTCCCTGCTCATCATTGCTCTGTTGCCAGGGTTTATAAAGCATTGCCATGTACTGCTTCCTGACCTTCTCCTCCTCATTTCTCTCTACCTTCACTCTCTCTCCCTGAGATAGTGCCCCCAAATTTAGCATCAGTATCTAATTGCTCCCCCAGGACCTGTTTTCCAAGATACAAGAACTACAATAGCTTGGTTAAAACCTTTCTTAAGATCTTAAATAGGCCAGGCGTGGTGGTACACACTTGTAATCCCAGGAGGATTGCAGGTTCAAAGCCAGCCTCAGCAAGTAGTGAGATTCTCATCAAACTAGTGAGACCCTGATTCAAAATTAAAATAAATAAATAAGTAAATAAAGTAGGGCTGGGGGTGCAGCTTGTATGTAGAATGCCCCTGAGTTAAATCCCCAGTATCCTCCCTACACAAAAAAAATCTTAAATAAGTTTGTTAATATTACCAGTCTATAAAATTTCTAGAAAAGCATGCGTGTGTTAACTTGGACACCAGGACAAAGAGAGAGTGAGAAAAATAGCTCACCTAAAAGTTTGAATGACCCCTTTATAGTCCAAGCTTTAAGATCTGTTGAGTTTCAATGCATTACTCTTTGGCTCAGACTCAGGTTCATTTCTTGTTAAAGCTTTTAAGGATGTAGCAGAAATGTCAGAGATACCCTGTTAAGGGAACCTTAATAACAAGTATACTATCATGTGCAATTGTTCCCCCAGTGGTTTCCATTCAATGATAATGTTTTTTTCCCCTTCCCTTCAAAAAAAGACATGCTTTAAAATTAAGACATCATTTTTATCAATGGTATCCTGACTATCGTACTTTTACCACTAAGATTTTTTAAAGTGACATGCTAAAGGGATTTAATGTCCAGTGCATAAATAATAGAATAGTAAAGTAATTTTGCTGTTTAACTCAAAGGGGAGTACCTTCCTCTTTCTTTTAGGCCATTTTACCATTGTTTCCATGCTCCTTGATTTGAAACCATCTTCTGTGTGACTCTGATTACAACCCTTCCTAGCACTGTTAACATTCATGTGTTCATTCATAATTTATTCATCAACTGCCTATTAAACACTGTGCACTATGTTTGGTACAAGGAATAACACAGTGAACATAAGCAGCACAGACTCTGCCCTTATGGAACCTGAGGTCCAGTGGGGAGAGGTATATTTGTTTAAAAATTAAGAAAATACAGGTAGTGATAGAAGGAGTGCTCTGAAAAGGCATGGGGGAGGCTCAAAGAGGGTTAGTCCACTTGGGAAATTCAGAGAAGGCATTTCCATGGAAGTAAAAGATGAGATGAGATCTGAAAGGTATTAACATGTAAGTAGGTGAGTGGGGAGGGAAGAGCCTTGAGTGGGGAAACAGCAAATGTACAGAATCCAGGGTAGGAGGGAGCTTGAGAAACATGAAGCTCTGAAAAATGAAGACCGTGGCTGGTAGGAGTACAGAATCTACAGGGGATGGTGCTCTTAGATAATGCCAGGGAGACAGCCATGGGTTGGATCATCACTGAGTGAAGGCCATCACAGGAAAAGTCATGATTTTACTAGAAGCAATAAGATACTAAACACTGTGTGTGAGTGTGTGTGTATGTGCATGCAAAAACATGTATAATGGTTAAATCAGTAGACTTTTTTTAGGAGACAATTCAGGTTGCAGGGCAATTGGAAGTGGTCAAACAAAGATGTGAATTTGTTGCCAGGGGATGGGGGTAGGAAAACATGGAAGTTATTGTTTAATGGATACAGAAATTGGGATGATGGGATAGTTCTGGATCTGAATAGTGGCAATGATTGCACAATGTTGTGAATGTACTTAATGCCATGTAATTGTACACTTTAAAAGTGGTTAAAATAGGAAACTTTAGGCCGGGCGTGTGGCGCAATCCCAGTACTTCGGAGGCTGAGACCAGAGGATTTGGGTTCGCGGCCAGCCTCAGCTACTGAGTAAGGCCTTCCGCAACTTAGTGAGACCCTGTTTCAAAATAAAGGATAAAAAATAGGTCTGGGGGTGTAGCCCAGAGGTAGAATGCCCCTGGGTTCAATCCCTGGTACCGCAAAAAAAAAAAAAAATAGGAAACTTTATGTTATGATATTTCACTAAAAAAATGTTAAAAGAGTAAATATAGATAAACAACTTGGTATGTCTTTGTAGTACCTTTTGTATGAGTGACAAGGTCTCCTGTACCAGATAATTTGGGAGTAAGGGTGGAAATGAATATATTTGAGAAATATTTGTAAAGAGAAGTATCTGCTATGACAGAAACAGGCCACTTCTTCACAGAAAACCTTAATCTTCTCTTGTCCTGCACACAGATGGACTGTCAGGGAATTATGACCAAAGGAATGTGAGTGGCCCATAAACACTCTTTTGGCTAAAGGTCTGGCCCATAAAAAAACAAGAAACAAGCAAAAACATCCCCCTCCCAAACAAGCACATCTTTGACTGTTGAGTCTTCACTCTACTCTTCAGTTTGTTTGCTAGATTCTATGACCAAGGTCGATGATGTCACCATGGTTTGAAGATGGCAGTGTCTCTGTCAACTTTTACTGCTGGATAGCTGCATGGAACCTTTCCCCTTGCACTCTCTCTCCTCCCTTCAATTGGAACATAATTGAGCCAGCATTTTCACAGCTATCATCAAAAGACTTGACCATGTAACTTAGAGGAAGATTTATTTGCTCACGGTTTCAGGGTTGAGTCCATGTGAGACTGGGGACCACAGATCTCAGGGCATGGCGGCAGGAAGCAGAGAAAGAGAGAGAGTAAGGCTTCACTCTCACATCATGGAGGCCAGAAGTAAGAGAGAGCCCATGGGGAGGAGAAACCATATATAATCCCCAAGGCTGCAGCCCACCTTCTCCAACCATACACACCCTACCAGCCTGAGCAACCACCCAGATAAATCCATTACAATGGATTTATCCACTGCTGAGATTACAAGCAAGCCCCACTTCCAACATTATCACCCTGTTTCTGTGAGGACTGGGGGACACCCCAAATCCAAACCATTATAGAACATATGAGCAAGTAGTGGAGTTTTATGCATTAAGCCACCAAGATCTTGGGCTATGTCTTGGCCGGGGTTCACTAGACTAACAGAATTCACAGAATGAGTATATGGAAAAGGGATTTATCAGATCAGCTTACAGTTTGAAGCAATGTAGTTCCAAGTTCCGACTGCATGTGGAGAGTCAGAGGAACCAGTAGCTGGTCAAGGGGTCTAAGAGCTGGAGTCTTAGGATAGGAGCAACCACTAATTCAGTCCCAGTCCAAGATGTGAAGATCAGGAAGCTCTTTGGAGAAACGATGGTGAAGTCTCAGTTTGAAGGGCTGGAGGCCGACGATCTCAGACAAGAGCAGAAGATCAAGAAACTCTTCAGAGAAATGGCGAAGTTCCAGTTCTATGAGCTGGAAGCCGATGCTCTCAGGCAAGAGCAGATGCGTTTTCTTTGGAAAGAGTCTCACATCCCTCTACATGGCTTTCTCCTTCTTTTATCTAAGTCCTGCATCTATCAGAATATTGCTGCCTACATTCAGGGCAGGACTTTCTGTTTAATCTGCTGTTACATAAACCAATTATCTCATTGACACACCCAAAGTCACATGATCTTGGGTGTGTCATGATCCAGTCAAGTTGACAAATTAGATTAACTATCACAGGCTATAAGAAGATGGAGTTTCTTGACTTGGTACCTGTTATGGACTGATTTGTGCCCTCCAAAATTCATATGTAGAAGCCCCAACCCCCATGGTGATCACACTTAGAGATGGGGCCTTAGAAGATGTAATTAAGGGCAAAGGAGCGCATAGTGCAGGGCCCTAGTCTGATAGGGCTAGGGTCTTTCTAAAAAGAGGAAGATCTCTCTCTTTCTGTATGCACAAACAAAAGTTCATGTGAAGACACAGCAAGGAGACACTATCAGCAAGCCCAGGAGAGAGGCTGCCTGCCAGCTCCTGATCATGGACTCCCAGCCTCCATAACTGTGAGAAAATAAACATCCATTGTTTCAGTCACCCAGTCAGTGGTCCTTTACTTTGGCAGCCTAAATAGACTGTGATAACACCATTGAGTAAAGGGACAGAGAACAGAGAAGTGTATAGAACAATGGTCCTAGAGGCCCAGTGGTGCCAATCACTGAGAGAGGACAATGGTGTAGACCAGGTCTAAGTTAAATTCTGGAGGTGATGACTTTGAGGTGTCCTTACAACACTCGAGAGAAGATGTCAAGTCAGCCTACTTGACATCTATGCTTTACTTATTGCTCAATTTAAATAATTTTCTTTCACTGTTTTATTTTATTTATTTAATTATTTTTGTGGTACTGGGGATTGAGCTCAGGGGCATTCTACCTCCAAGCTACACCCCCAGCACTATTTTATGCTTAGTTTGAAACAGGGTCTCACTGGGTTGATGAAAGTCTCACTACTTGCTGAGGCTGTCCTCGAACCCGCGATCCTCTTGACTCAGCCTCCAAAATACTGTTTTATTAATGTGTATTTTGTCTCACCTCAAGAATGAAAAGTTCCTTGGACTCTTCTCACCCCCCACAGTTTCTAACATATCATGGAGATGACTGACTTCCAATAAACAAATAGTTAATTTAATCATTTCTTAATAAATAGTGGCTGGGTATCCAGCAGACATAGACCACCCGGAGTGTTAGGATGTTTAGGGCAAAGCTAGACTAGCATTTCAGCCATTCTGCTGCTGCAATGTTCCTGAAAGTTAAGGTTTTGCACTTTTTTTTTTTTGTGGTACCAGGGATTGAACGCAGGGGCGTTCTACCTCCGCGCTACGCCCCCGGCCCTATTTTTTTTATGCTTTATTTTTGAAACCGGGTCTCACGAACTTGCGGAGGGCCTCACTAGGTAGAGAGAGAGAGAGAGAGAGAGAGAGAGAGAGACAGAGAGACAGAGAGACAGAGAGAGAGAGAGGAAAGAGAGAGAGAGAGATCGATCAATCGATCGATCGTGCGCAAGCGCATGCGCACTGAGGTTGGCCGCGAACCCGGATCCTCCGGTCTCCGCTTCCCAAAGTACTGGGATTACAAGCGTGCGCCACCACGCCCGGCAGGTTTTGCACTTTTAATGAGAAAAAAACTCCATAATTGTGACTACCCTCTCCTTAGTTGACTTCCTTGCTTCCCGTTAAAATATAAAAATAAAGGCAAACATTAGAATTAGAGTGGAGTTCAATTTCATTCTATTGAGCAAACATTAATGTTAGCTATCATCTACATTGCACACTGTAGGTGCTCAGGTGGACACAGCCAAGCTTTCCTTCTAGAGCTTAACATACTGCTTAAGGGATGTAGAAAAGTCCTATAAGAGGCAGATTATGGTACTTTACATTATTTTACCCTCATTATGTATTAAAGTGCCTAATGCAGGGATGACGATAACAAATTCACGTTAAATATACTTTCACATACTAGGTATTGATAAATATTTAGTAAATGAACAGATGTGATTATACCCACACACAAACACACACACACACACACACACACATACACATGCACCACATGCACTTGTACAGTTAGAAATAAAATGTATATTATGCTTCTATTTGTAGAAAACAATATATAACAAAAGGTCTATTGGCAGGAATAAAAAATAAGAATTTCAGAGCAGGAAGGGCTTTCAGAAACCATCTACTTATACACCTTTCTTTGATATAGCATGAAACAGATACTAGAAAGTTCATCTTTGTGCCTAAGTTGGCACAAGGAATAGATATTGGAGTCGTTTTCTAGATACTCAGACTCACCATACCACATTCTGATAACCATGTGATGGAGCTCTACACTCCTGTGTTTAAAGGATGCTATTAACATAGCATCACCTAAGGACCCTAAGTTACCCAGAAGAGAAACACAGGACTGGGACCCAGTACAGCCTTCAACACAGAAGGAAAGAGGAGGCTGGCTGGGGGTCTGAAGACTCATTTCAGCAAAGAGATGTGCTGAATTACTAAAAGAGAGAAGCCCAGGGACCTAGGAAACAGGCTCACTGAGGAGAAAGCTCCAGCAGCTTGCCAGAGGGCATGCTATCAAAACTGAGAAGCAGCTGCCCAACTTTTCACCTAACTGTGTGCAAGGTGACACTCCGGGAGATGTGAGAGCCAGCAAGGCAATAGCCCAGCTGGATGACTTTCGTTCTTGGAGCCATCCCTCTGACACCTGGGTCCATCATTCATTACCATAAATCACACTCATGCATCTACTCTGGAAAAGCAATCCTTACAGCCTCTCTTACCTACTTGTGTTCTATGCAACTTAAAGTTGTTCCCCAATCCAAACAGAATCTTTTCACTACTAAGAGTAGAACTTTGCATAATCATCATGTTTGCAGGCCAACTAAATGTAAATGTATGCAAATGTGCTGGCAAAGTTGGCCTGGCCCTCAGGCCTTCCAAAGAGGCCTTTTCTGCTACAAAAGTTTAGCATCATCGCCTATTTAGAGGGAGAAAGACTAAGAAATTGGTAGAGGAAGAGAGGGGACCACAGATAACTTTAGAGTGTAATACAGTGGGGAAGAAGAGGTAAGCAAAAGCCTCATGTAAATAAGCAAGACATTAATAAGAAGCAAAACCTTGCTAAGCTAGCTCTGCTATTGCTTTTATCCATGCTAGCTGGAGACTAGGGAACATTTACTCACCAAAGACAGAAAATCACTGCAAGGCAATAGTTTTTGAGGAAAATGGGAATGTGTTCCAAATTGTATTATACCCAGAAATTGTTTTCCCTTTCCTAAAGTCAGAGGAGTCTATAAAACCACTCCTGCAATAACCACAATAGGCACTTCGTAGCTCATGTTTCTGCTAAACTTTAGAAGAACCCGATCTTGCCAGCAGAGTTGCCCTCCCAGTCGTCCACAGACCTCTACAGCAGAGCACGGGAATAGAAAGGACTAGAACAGGACCCTAAGCATTGAAGACACAGTGAGAAGCTCTCAGCGGTTAGTACATCTCTAGCAAAAGGCAATGAATGAGCGATATGGGTGGGAGCGTCAATATCCATGGATGTCTTGGTAGGATGGAAGAAAGAGCTGGGAGCCCTGGAATCAGCACAGAATATGTCTTCACTAATCCTGAATGAAGACTGACATTAAACGGAATAAGCCAGATACTGGAAGACAAATACTGCATGATCTCACTCATGTGCAGAATCTAAAAAAGTTGATCTCATAAAAGTTTCGAGTACAATAGTGGTTACTGAAGACATGGGAGGGAAAAGGAGGTTGGCCAATGGTACAATGTTATGGTTAGATAGGAAGAATAAGTTCTAATGTTCTGAGGCACAATAGGATGACTACAGTTAACGACAATGTGTTGTATATTTTAAAATAGATAGAAAAGAGGTTTTTGAATGCTTTCACCACAAAAAAGTATATAAAGTACATTCTTATATAAGTATATATGTGTATATATATAACATATATAGATGCTAATTACCTTGATTTGATTATTACATAATGTATACTTGTATACCTATATGTACCCCACAAATATGTATAATTATTATGTGTTGGTTACAAAACAAACAAGCAAAACAATTGTCTCACAGCTTAGTGAGGAAGAATTGGAAATTAACACCAGACACACACTACAGTAACATCTGGATAATATGTGATTTTAAATTATTTTTGCATGTTCACATATGTTTAAATCAATTTGTTTCCATTCAATTCAAATAAATATTCTCATCTCTTTTATCATTAAATGTTTATTGACTACTCATAACACACCAGACACATTTAGTAACATTATTGAGCACTTAATGCATGTTAGTTATAAGTCATATATTAGAGGTGAACACCATCCTTGTGGTGCTTGTATATTGATGGAGAAGTCAGACATGTAGAGTGGTGGTTACAGCTTGGTGTGACAGAGCCATGTCTGAGGTTTGGAACATGAAGGGCCTGAGCTCAAACAGCAGGTCCAGGTATTGACAAGGGGAGGGCCCTGCATTGAACAGGCAGGAATGGGACACTGTGGTGTCTACAGGGTCAGGGAGAGGGTAGTGGTTTGTGTTTTCTGGCAGTATAACAAATAATACCTGAAATTATCAATTTATGAAGAGAAAAAGGTTATTTTGGCTCACAGTTTTGGAGAGCCAAGTTATGACCAAGTGGCCCCGTTTGAGGGGGAGGGAGATGGCTATGGTGAGGCAGTATATCATGGTGGGTGCATGTGGAAGAGCCAGCATTTCTCAACTCATGGCAGCAAAGTGGATGAAAAAGAGAATAAGATTGGAATACCCTTGGAGGGCGCAACTCTAGTGACCTAACACCTCATACTATGTCTCACCTCTTAGAGTTTCCATCACCTCCCAAGAGCACCAACCTGGGCACTAAGCCTTTAACACACTGGCCTCTGTGATCCAAACACCAGACACACAAAACTTAGAGGAAGAAGGATTTCCTTGATCAGAGTGCTAGAGATTTCAGTCCATGTTAGAGGGGCTTCCAAGCAGGAGCCAGGGCTGCAAGTTCTCAGGGCATAGTGGGGGGCAGTAAAGAGGAGAAGGAGATAGCTTGTTATCAGCAAATAATGGCAGGGGGAGAGAGAAGAGCAGGAAGTTATAGCAGCAGTCCAGGAAACACTGTCCCTGACCACACCCCCAGGGACCTACCTCTGATCATGGCTGCCTTCAGAGCATGAAGGCTGGGAGACATTTTACTTTAAATCATAACAGTCACTACCACTATGTGCCTCCCATGACCAGCTAGGTACACTGCAGCACCTGGTTAAGGCCCTGAACAGGATTATATCTGTCTAACATGTTGACCTTCTCTTCTGGATTTTATAATAGGAGAATAAGCTATTCATCAAGAGGTTGGACCAGGGAAATCTGGCCCCTGCCACTGGACAGGTGCACCTACCAGGGCTCCATACCTGCCAACTCAGAGTTGGCAGGCAGGACCCAGACGGAATCTAGGGAAGAGGCAGGGCAGGGCCTCTGTCTCAGAACCACTCAGGGCTATCTTACTCAGGAAACTGTACCCAGAGATGCTCAAACGACTTTGGACCTGACATGTCCATCACTTCTTAAACAAGTGTGCTCCTTAGGGGCATATTAGGCAAAACCAGGGGCCAAGGACACTGCACTTGAAATGAGGATAGAACCAAGGGCTTCTGATGCTGGTCCGAACCTGCTCCCGTCCCAGGTGAAGATCCTCTCACCTCTGCTCTCTTCCCCTCCCACGGCTTCTGTCTTCACCCATCCTGGCTGCAGCGATACTGCACCATCTCACTGCAGGGATATTGGGAGTGAGGTGCTTCCACCTCCTGCCTGGCACTTTTTCAAAGTGAGCTTCCTTTGAAAGTTGCCTGGGCACCTGCTGATTGCCCCCTGGTCTTACTCAGAGCTATCCTTGGGCGTCTTTTTAATGGTCTGACCTTAATTGCATTTTCCTGTATGTGCTGTGGCAGTCAGCATGCAGTTTAATAAAACATTTTCAAGCTGTTGGGCCCATTCTTCCCTCCCCACCTACATCTTGTGCAGTAGAAGATTTTAAGCCTTATTTTTAAGGTGATTGATTTGGTGTGTTTTCCACTTTCTTTCCTGCTGTGGGGACATTTTGCCTCTATGTGTGATAATTTTTTTTAAAGGGACTTTGATTTTCTTGTCCCCTCACTTTCTACCCTGCTGTTGCAGAACCAAGGACCGGGAAGCTTTATTCCTCAAGGAGTTATTTTGCCTTCTCTGATTCGGTTAATAGTTGTTGGTGCTTTAGATTCGCCATGGCTAGGACTCACGGCTTGTCATTCAACACTCACATCGGTGGGGTGTTTGAAGTGGGCACGTGGGGATATGTGTGCTCTAGCCAGAATTTTATTTCTTGTAAAACTGAAGAATAAACTTATTTTATTTGATTTTGGAAGTAGTAACAGATAAGAGGAATTAATTCCAAACAAAGAGATTCCGTTTGGTATGCAGTAGTAGAACCTTAAAAATATATTAATAAGAAAGTCATTATGTTTTATTATTTCTTCACATAAGTCATATTGATGCTAAGATGTAAAGAAGGTCCGTAAAGAAAATAAAACCTTTGATGAAAGCTTTGATGATGATTCATTGATAATTTCCTTTTGGGGTAAAAAATGTCTGCTTCATCTCTTGGTGTGTGGAGTGGATTTTCTGCCTCCATCCACGGAGGTGACCCTCGTGACCTCAGAGCACCATGCCATTGGCTGAAATCTGCTGTCTCTTCTCCTCTTTTCTCTTGACCACTCTCCACCTTTCTCTGCTTCCCTCATTTTCAGTTGCATCCTCCATTGGTAGCTCTGTGGTCCTCTGCAGGCATCTTCAAGTTCTTCCACCTCCTCGTCCTGGCCACCTTTGTTGTTGAATCTTCCACTCTTTCTCCCTGTGCTTTGCATCCCTGGGCTCCTTAGACTCTTAGCAAAATAAACATCCATCCTCAAAATCTCCTATCCTACATTTCCCATTGAGCAACCTCAGTTTTACCTGTTCAAAGAGTTATGTGCCAAGAACCATGGATGTTTTGATAATAACAAATTAAGTACAAAATCTATATACTGGATCAAAATGTTGACTGTTAACTCTGGCTCTGAAGAAGATCAAACATTCTGTCCTCGAACAACCTGGGCTCTGGACATGACACATGGTCCACACTGTGATCAGATCCCGGGCCATGGCAGAGGTTTTTAGATTCATTGGTTCCATTTAGATTTATTGTCTGGCATTTCTGAGACGCAGAGGATCTCTTCTACCACCGTATAAGTTCATTTAAAATCTGTGCTTTCCCCTTAAAAAATTGTAATAACTAAAGGAGCCAATAACATTCTCTAGTTAATGATTATCTCTAAGATAGAGTTTATTCTTTTCCAGTACTGACCTCAATTTAGATTTCATTCCGAGTGTGGTATTTCTGCGGCTCTGTTAATCACCATTCATACATCAAACATAGGGAACTCCCGTCTGCTTTCAACGAACAAAAACCCCATAATAAAACTCCAACTCCCAGGGGATGCATGGCTCAATTACCGGAGGATGGTAGATCACCCAGGTAGTTGTTGCGTTGTTTTTGAGGGGGAAACAATCTATCCAAACAGAAAATAAGAAGGAATTAAGAAGATAAAAAGGGTAAAAGAAGTGAGAAGAAAGAAGAATCGGAAGAAGGGTAAAATCTCTACTTCAACAATATCTTCTTCTAAAGCTGTTTATGATAAAAAGAGGATTAGGTAGCTTGAATCCCTGCTATATTAAATTAAATCCCAGACCCCTTTTCTCAGACACATGCAGGCCTGAGAACATCAATCCCATTGTGACAAAATAGCCCTTGGGAAAAGGAATCCTCCTGGCAGTATGCCATCCAGCTCTTATAAACTGTTAACCGTGGTAATGAACCAATCCAAGAGACATATTAATAATGACATGAAGAGACACATTTATTGTTGATTGTTGAGATGGTGGCAGATTTATTGCCAGCTTGCCAGGAGGGAGGGCTTGGCCCAGCATTGGTGCAATTAAAAACAAATTGAATACAGGGACAAAGAATCAATAATCTAACAGGGCAACTTTTAGTTTGCAAAATACAAATATAAATTAATTGACCTGAACACAGTTGCTAACTGGTCATTAATGTTTGTTCACTGGCCAATCAGAGTACATAATCCATCCCATTAAGTTGATGGCGGCAGGCTGGGTTCCTGAACTTCCAGCTTTGCCTGGCAGGGCAGCCATTGGGGGCACCTTTTTTCGGGGTGATTTCCAATGCCACTAAAGGAAATTTTCCCCAGAAGATCTAAATTATGGACTCTTTTTACAGATTTCGCTAAGAACTTCTTTATTCAACAGATATATCTTTTGATGGCTACACTGTACAGCAATCTATCCTAAGCACAGGGAAGCAAAGGGAATAAATCCAAGGTGTATGTTGCTTTCGTGGTGTGGCCTACAATAATCTTCAATACTTCTCCCAGTAAAGTCACTCCTTGAGATGCTCGTTCCTTCATAAACAACGCTTGACATTTTTTCTCAATCTTGCATAAAATGTTAATAATAACATATTTAGGCTACTTTTCTATCATTGTTGTGGATTGGTAAAATGTAATATAAATTTCTTAAAGAGTTACTTATGTGGTTATGCTAATTCAGAATATTGAAAACTTATGGAGCCATCTCTGGCTCTTGTCTTCAAGGAAATTACAATCTAGGGGGCAAAGAGAGTTAGATTGACTCATATCTGAAATTTGCAAAAATAAACAAAAAAGCTACAGGTATCAAAAAGTAGTAACAGGTAAAATGGCTAGTGGAATTTCAAAGAAAGCCTCTGGCTTTGGGGATTTAGGAGCTCTATAACTGTGTTGTGCAATATGAAAGCCACTAGCCACGTTTGGCTATTTCAAATTAAGTTGATTAAAATTAGATAAAACTAACAATTTAGTCCCTCAGTTGTACCATCTACATCTCAACCTCGCAATAGCCACAGGTGGTTGATGGCTGTCATGCTGAAGAGAGCAAATATAGAACACTTCCATCATGAAAGATCTACTGGGCAGCACTGTTTTCTGTAGGGCTTGGAAATACAGAAAAAATAATATCTAAGACAGATGAATTTTGTGAGAAATGGGAAATAGTCCAAGATGCTGGCAATGAAGGGCTGTACAAGGACAAATAAAATTAGGTGGGGATGGGATGTAAAAAGGGAGAAACAGGGACTAAGACTGAAAAAGTAGGGTCGGCCCTGGATCATTCAGCACTTGGAAAGATGATCTAAGAGGTTTTGACAATCTTACTACCAAAAAGAGAGTCACTAGCAATTAATTCTATATTTCCAGCTAGTAGAAAGGTTTTCAAATGTTCCCAACATAAAGAAATGATAAATGTCAGGGGTAATGGATATACCAATTATTCTGATCTGATCATTACGCATTGTTTACATGTACTGAAATGTCACATCGCACCCCATAAATATGTAGAATTACTGTGTGTCAATTAAAAATAAAAATATATATTTAAAAAATCACGAGTGAGGAGAAGTGACGCGATAACATGTGTGCATCAGTAATACTTAAGCAACATCGTTAAAATGAACTACAAGGAGGGAGAGACGAGGGACTGGGTGTCAATTAGAATGTGACAGTGAAAAGCCAGTGGAGAAGAGATTTCTGCACATTGGTGGTAGAGGCTGTGAGACCAGAAAGGCAGAGGATGACTTTATTGGACATGACATCTGCTTTAACAGAGCAGCAAAAGAGAGAGGAGAATCACAGCTTAAGCTGAGATTTTACACGAAGATGGTGTTTCCATGAATAGGAATGTGAATTAAGAGAGGAGGAACAGGTTTTAGAGTAAAGAAGACAAATTCAGTGTGGAGCATATTAAGATGACTGTGGAATACCTAAATTGAGGAGCTCCAGAGAGAATCAGAAATAAGAGATTGGAATTAGGGAAGAAATTGAGAATTGGGAATGTGGATCCAGAGCAGATATTAACTCTTAAGAAGGAAGCTATAATTACTCAGATAAATAAAATGGGAGGTGAGAGGAAGGTTTAAGAAGGGTAGATCTTGACTGTGAGATGTTAGACTTAAATACTGTATGCAGAGATAACCTGACAAGGAGTATATGTATTGCAAGTGAACTGGTGTGTCAGCCTGACCTGTTCGTTTAGAAGGTATGGGGCCCAGCTGAATGCCAGCCCAGGGGCTGAGAATCAGCTTTCACTATGGACTGAGCTGGGCGCATGTCACAACCCTGTGCTTATCAGTCTTTCTGAGCATCAGTTTCCTTATATAAAAATTAGGAAAATGAATACCACCTTCTGGAGTTAATTGGAAAATAGAATTGGAGACGGGGATGTAGCACTTGCCTAGCAAGAGGGAGGTCCTGGCTTCAATCCCCAGCACAACAGCAAGAACAACAATGAAAGAAAAGAAAAAAAAGAAAAGAAAAGGAAAGAGAAATAAGGAAGGAAGGGAGGGAGGGAGAGAGAGACAGAGAGAAAGAAGAAAGAAAGAAAAAGAAAGAAAGAAAGAAAGAAAGAAAGAAAGAAAGAAAGAAAAAGAAAGAAAGAAAGAAAGGAAGGAAGGAAGGAAGGAAGGAAGGAAGGAAGGAAGAAAGAAAGAAAGAAAGAAAGAAAGAAAGAAAGAAAGAAAGAAAGACACTGAAAACAGAATTAGGATTGAGAAATGTCTGTAAAATGACTGCCATAGTTGTTATACAGTGAATGATTTTCATGGTTTGTAATTATTAAGAAAACACATCCTTGAATGGTTCCTCTGTGATAATCTTACTTCACTTTTATTGCTCTTCAATTTCTTTACCTATAGAGGAGAATTATTAGTAAAAGAATTGCCGAAGGCCTTTTGATATCTTTGTGAAAAGCCAAAACAGGAACAAGAACAATGGATAGTTACTGTTGTCAAGACACTGTATTTGAGTGTAAAACTTGTTAACCAGGAACTCAAAACTAGGTTAGAGAATGAAACTCAGATTCTCCAAACATGTGTATACTTTGCTACATGTAGGAAAATATTACTACTCTGGATTAAACTTGCCCTGATGCTGAGCTAACTAAGTAAACCTGTGGATGGTGAAGTTTAGAATATTACTATATGAGGGTATAATGAGAGACTACATATGGTGTGATATGACTATATGAGGGTCATGGTGAACTTTTATCTGTTAGGAGAATTTATCCACATTTACTAATTTACCCTTCTTCTAAGGTGGGATTGCTCCTCTGCTCACAGCATAGGAGCATGTGAGAAAAGATTGTGGTATTTCCTAGAGCTATTGGCAAACTGGCTTCTTAGGAAATAAGCTGATATCACCCTGCAAATTGAGCTGAAACCCAATAGTCATTTCATATTCTCCATCGTTGTATCAGTGATGACTTTGAGAACAGGCTTTATTATGTCTGTTCTGTTTATTTAATTGTATTGCAAATGAGGCAGCTGACAGGCCCAGACCCTGCCACTTCTCTTTCTGGCCTCTGTATGTATCACCAAACCAGGTGCCAGGACTGGCAACACCTTCTTGGATCATGCCTCTGCTCAAAACAAGCCCATGCATTTTCCATGCCAGGACTCTCAAATGGAAGGGCTGACCTCTTGGCAGACGGGTCAGCCATCTTCAGCCCTGACAAAAAATTCATCCATGTCAAATTTTGTTTTGGCCTTGTTCATGTTAGAAAACACCAATGCTGTAGTGCCTTGCTTAACCTTGGGAGGCAGCCAAGGGAAGGCTTCTTCCTATTCTTACATTAACAGACTATCCGTGCAACAGAACCATTGAGTGTGTTCCCCCACTTCTCTTCTAGATGGAGGCTGAAGCTAAATATCTAGTGGAGGATGGGATGGAATTCCAGAGGCCACAGAATAAATAGCCATGAAACTTGTAAAAATTGTTTGTGTGTATGTGAGAGTGTGAGTGTGAGGGATGTGTATATATGTAAGTGTAAGCGTGTGTGTGTGTGTGTGTGTGTGTGTATTTGTCATAGTCTTAGCTCCCTAGCAAAGCAGAACAAAGCCTTGTATTTCTCCTCACAGTAATGGAAGAAAATTACTGATAAAAGGAGAAGTCATCTTTTTTATAAATGTGTTTTGAACTGTGTTGTCACTAACTATACATCATATCACGAAAGGTATCACAACCCAGGAGATTCGGTGGAGGTTAACATCAATTCTGTTCTGGCTGCAGGAGGTGTCACATTCAGATAATAACTGAGTAATACAACCCAAGAGCAGGGATGGATGCCACTCAGAGGGTAGGAGTGTGGGCCTCTTTCTAACCCGAGGGCAGGAGAACAGAGTCAGGCATGGAGGAAGTGTGAACAGGGGCACCCTTCTTGTGAAGGAAGATTCTCAAGACACCTTCTTTTATTGGGTGCAGAAGGTTATTCTTGAAGATAGTGATGACATTCTTGATTCCTTCTATGGTATAGTTTTCTCCTTAGTTACTCTAACCCTTCAATAAAGAATGGATGAATAGATAGATGATAGATAGATGATAGGTAGATAGATAGATAGATGATAGATAAAAGAGTTCAATGTGGATTGAGGAGCTTATAAATATAAAGGAGCTAGGAAGAAGCAATATCTTTCTTTTTCACCTTCTCTAACCAAAAAGGTGGAGAATACTCACTGCTAACTAATAGTGTTAGCATGGTCAAAAGTAACCCCAAATCCTGAGGACTCTAAAGAAAATATAAATAAGAAAAAGATTAAGAGCAACTTTTTCATTACCCCATCACTGGGTAAAGGTAGAAATGAGGGAATGCAGAAGATCCTAGCTGCACATAAATTCCCCAGAGAGATTATATTTAAAAATCATTACAAAATGAAATGATTCAAAATGAGTTCATACCATCAGTTCAACCCTTTTATTTCAAAATCATAGAAATGAAACCTAGAGAATTTCTTATGCTTATTTTGCTTGTGTGCTTTATTTGTACACATACTTAGGATTTGCAGCTTAGGGATCCCTTTTCAGAATCTTATTTCCAAGTGGAAATATTATATATGTATATATACAATCTTATTTCCAAATAAAAATATATATATGCATATATGCATACATGTAGGATTAAAGTATATGTGTGTGTGTGCATAAAGAAAATCAATTATTTTAAATTCTGCTCTTCATCCCAAGATAAGCAACCCAGGAAGGGAATGTCCAGAATACATAGGCCCAAGATGCTAAGAACAGATCTCAGGTTGTGGAATGAGTTTTCTCATGCCCAAACTTGTTATTTTCCACTCTTCCACACTGCCTCTGTGAAGAACAAGTGTGATTATAATTTAAAATAGAGGCTGAATAAATTAAACTTATTTCAGGTTGACTGCTTGCTTTTCCTTAAGCTCATAATTATACATGTTAATTTAAATGACTGTTTAATATTTGGGAAAAAAAGGAGGAAATAGCTGAAAAAAGAAGTTTGTTATAAAGGAAGAATGAAAATAGTTAACTCCCTGAAAAATGTGCCCTGTGGGCCTATCTCCTTCATTATCATGAACATACTACAGAAGTGCCCACTGCCCCTTCTCTAGAAGTGCCTCACCATATTTCACCTTCTCTGTGGCACTTCAAAACTTTTATGCTCATGGTCACAGACACCTGTAATCCCAGTACTTGGAAGGCTGAGACAGGAGGATTGCAGGTTTGAGGTCAGCATTAGCAAGTTAGGGAGGCCCTGTTTCAAAATAAAAAAATACAATAGGGCTGGGGATGTAGCTCAGAGGCAGAATGTCCCTGGGTTCAATCCCCAGGACCTCACACACACAAAAGAATTGTATGCTGTTCTCATGTATAGCAACATTTACCTGCCCATAGACTTAGCTCGGAGTTAGTACTACGATACAGAGAACACATTACTGATTGGATACAGAGTAAAAACATCTGGCAATCAGAGGCACTTGGCCACTTGCTAGCCAGTCTTACTCCTTCAAATCATTTCCAAGTCTCTGAATCTCAATTTCTTGTCTTATAAAGTGGTGACTTTCTCTTCTGTCTTCCAAAGCTTTTGTGAGGAATAATCCAGAGATAATGCATGTAAAGTGCCTTGTTGATTATTTGTATTTTGATTGCTTTTTTTTTTAGTGACAAAAATTTAACCCAAACAAGTAAGTGCAGTGAAGGAAATTTAAAACACTTAGTAGCTCCATCATCTCTGAATAAGTTTTCAATTTTCCCAAGTGTTATGGTTTGAAAGTAAAATGTCCCTTTGACATCGTACTCTGGAGGCAGCCATGCTTGGAGCTGGGTCCCTGGAAGTATGGCCCCTGAAGGCAGGACATGGCTGGAGGTGGGTCCCTGGGGGTGTGGCTTTGGGGACTTGATCTATCCCCAGCCTCTTTCTGCTTCCCACCATCATACCCTAAGGACCCATAGCCCTGGCTCCTGTTTGTCAGCTTGTGTAAAATTGAATGAAATCTTCAGAGCCTTAAGCAAATAAACCTTCCTTCCTTTAAGTTGTGGTTGCCAAGTGTTTAGATGACAGTTGTGAGAATGCTGACTAAAACAATAAACCTCTTTTTCTTTTTTTGAAAGATGTGAATATGATGTATATTTTGTAGGTTACAAGGAAGGATCAATTGAGATAATTGTACCCAATGTCTAGGTTAGCCGGTGCTCAGAACAATCTAGGACTGGGATGGTTGGGAAGTCAGACTTCATTACATACTAAACTAAACTTTGATTACAACCAGTCTCCCCCCAGACTGACTCCAGGCTAAAAGACCCAAAGTCTCATTGACAGAAATTTCATGAACTTTCTGTGGAGTCTCATACATGAGATTTTAACATAATATCATTTCTAACTCTCTGCATGAAGTTTGGCTTCCAGAATGAAAAGGTGTTCATTCTATGAAAGGACATACCTTGTAGTAAACAGATTTCTAAACTAGCCAAGAGAGTAGGACAAAAAAAATCCACATCAGAGAAGCAAAGGCACACTAGATCTTCCCATTCCAGCTATCCTTCCCTAACAAACATCAACAACAGTGACATTCTACTGGCACTCATAGATCTCTGTGTGGTTTCAGAAGGCTGAAGAGTTAATGACGATTAGAATGACAATTAGGTCCTGGATCCTCAAAGGGGCCAGGGTTTTCAGTACTTACATAGGATAAAGTGGTAACATTTAAAATGTGTATCCCTGGAGGAATGAGCTACTAGAAAATTAATTATCTTCTTTTCTGTCTCTCTCTCAGTCCCTCTACACCATTTATGGTAGCTTTGGAATCTCACCCCCACTGCTAATTCTCTTCCTCAAGCTTTGTCCTTAATTTCTGCTGCTACAATGCAATATCATGGCAGCAAAAATAAATAAAATAAAGGAATCCACAGAAAAACCTGGGAATTTCCCATTGATCTGGAGGAGAGAAATAACTAGACATGGTTGGCAGGGGAGGCATTGGCATGTGCTGTAAGGACACTAATCTTGGATTCCCGTGGCCATGGTTCAAGCCAGCTCTCCTACTTACTCCCTGGGGACCCTGGCAGGTCTCCTAACCTCCATGGGCTGTGGTTATTTAATTTGCAAAAAGAGTGAACAGTCAGTGCACTGCAGCCTCCCAGGACTTCTTGTGACGGTCAATTGAGACAAACACTGTGACCACATTTGTAAGTACTAAATGAATGCATGCAGTTTGTTATCCTTGTTATAGCACATCACTTAGCTTGTTACATTCAAGACTCCCTCACCTCCAGGGAGCTTTCCTCTATTACTGTCCATGCTCAGTCACTGGGACAAGTCTGACTCATGCTCCACCCCTGTCTGCTTGCAGAGGGGTCATGACCTCTATGCTCAGGTGCCATTGCAGTCACCAGATCAACCGGTTCTTCTGCTCATCTCACAAACAAATATTTGCTGAGTACCTGTGATGCCTCATGCAATGTGCTAGGTGCTGGGGATAAATATAAATAAATTATGATTTTTTTTTTTACTCTTCTCCAGGAATAGCTGACCTCAGAAACTTACTTCCTCTCAAGCTAGTAAATTCATGCTGAATCTCAAACACATCTTTTCTGGTATCATTACATCTGTTCCCTTGTTCTATAATACCTATATAATATTTTTGTTTTCTTTATCCCTAAACCTAGTAAGCTGAATGCTATTCTTTCTTTCTGAGCGGCACAACGTTCTCCCTCCCCAGGTGTTACCAAGGCCACTAACATTTCCCCAAAATCTAAAATATGGGTGATATCATTTAATTCTTCCTCTTTCAAGGCATTAGGATGCTCTCCATTTCCCTTGGGTGATATCTATTCATCACGTCTCTATTTCTGCAGTCCACTCTGTACCCACAGTCTACTCTCATCACAGAAGGTGGATGATGGGAGCAATCTATTGCTTGTCCTTGTTCCTTCAGCTTCAGCTTACCCTCAATGGGCTGCCAGATGGATTTCCTACCCTGAATAATGCAACCCCCTACGAGTTATACAGTAACTCCTAGGTTCACAGTCTAATCATATCACCACGAGCTCACATGGGGACTTGAAATGATCCCCTCAGTGACTGAGATGTACCTCAGGTATCAGATTTTAATGAAGGCAGCTTCTTGCAAAGCGATGGACTTGGAGATGAGCCCCATCAGATATGTTGCAAAGGCCACCTTCTACAACAGTAAAGGACAGGCAGTGAGGTTAGCAACAGAACATTTGTCAGTTCCTCACATTGCAGGAGAAAAAAACAAAGCTGGTAGCCCCGAGAGACTGGTCTCCTTGCTGCTAATGACACCTGGTTGGCAGAAGTCATGAGACATTAACATTCTCAAATGGACAGAAGATAAATAAACACTTAAAAAAAACAGACAAGTTGCAGCTCGGAAATTTTTCAGTTTTTCTCATTGCAAAATCAATACCCATCAGCAGTTTGAAATTAAAGGCAAGATTAGGCCTCGGTTTTATACACGCCTTATTGTATTCCAAAAGCTTTCTACTCAGTCAGATAAATCTTCTTTAAGAGGATTAGGAAACTTTCATTATCTTTATCTAACCTGAACTAACACTAAGTCTGAAAAATTAATCTATAGACTGGACAAAAGCCGATAGCTGCTGGGAAGAAGGAGGACTCTTGGGTTTCTTCCTCATTGAGCAGTGGGTCTCTGCATCCACCCTCTGGTAATTCAACTGGTCTTCAAAGGAAGAATATATTGCCCCATTGCTAACCAAGACAGAAGGGAGCACAGCTCCTAAGATCCTTCTCTGTAGCCTCTCTGCAAGTAGACCCATCTGCCATGTGTTCCAAGAGCAGAACTTCCCATTCCACCTCCACCCACCCTGATGTTTGCATTTAGATTTCACAGGTCACCCCAGATGGCCAGAGTCACAGAGGGTTGGGCCTGGAATGTGGGGACCCTGAGGAGCTAATTTCTGGGGTAGATGAAGCTGCTGTTCTGCATTTCATCTTTCCTTGGACACTGCCTGACCTGAGGCTGGGATGCCCCCAGGGAGACACCATAGGCTTCCTTACCCCCCCAAAGGAAATGCTCAAAGTGCATTATGAAGAGCATCATCCCCTCCCCAAGCTCTGCACCCCTGTACCCTTTATGGCCTGTGTTGATTCTGACCTGCTTACACAATCTGTCTGATTGCCTGAAAAGTGAGAGCCTCATTCCATTTGAGTCTGTTTCTGTACAGTGCCTGACAGTTATTTTTTATTTTGATGCTGCATTTCCTAAATGTGAAGACAACTTTGCTGTCAAGGCCATAGAGGTGCCACAGAGATGTCACTTCCCATGCTGAGAATCCCAATTTCTCTGGAAGCAAGCCCAGGTGGCAGGTGGGTAGGTGAGAACTCACACATCCTTGCTTTCTACACCCCCGGAAACTTTCAGCAGACATCTCCAATGACTGATCTCACCAAGTACTTATAGCATCCTCTGAGGAGAAGTATCAAATATGACCAACATCCTTATCTCCAGATGGCGGGCAGTCATATGGTCCCAAAGCAGTGATCATCACCCATGGGTGGGACATGTATGGAGAACGGGAACCAGCAGCATCTAGGGATGTCTGTCATGTGGCAGCTCCTGTGTGTGTCTGAAAGCATGTGGGAGTGAGAGAAGGACTAGAAGGCTGGATGGAAGCCAAACTTCCAACAACGTGGCTGTCCCAGGAATGGCTGGGGAGCAGAAGGTGCAGTAGAAGGATGGATGGCCCTACACATTCATTACAAATGGCCCACAGAGGTGTACCTGGATGCTGTGCTAGCAAAGAGCTGCTCTAGCCAAAGGAAAGATTGGGCCTCTTGAATTGTGCAAGTGGCCAAGTGTGAATAGACACTAATCCCTAATCAACCTCTCTCCGTGAAACCAACTGAAATGAGTAACATCATATTTTTTTAAAAAAGCAGAAATGAGGCAATCTCTTATCTAAGCAAGGATGCCATACGCATTTCACAATCTAAAAAAACAGACATCTGTTGACTCTATGGCAGATGGGATCCGATAAAAGGAAGTTGCTAAAGAATAAATCACACACAGGGACTCTTCTCAGAGCTCAGTGTATGTCCCCAAGATGTCATCCAAGGATCCTCTGACAGAGGTCCACATAAACTTCCCATTTGGTAGAAGAAGGCTGTGTCTCTGGGTGATGGGATTTGCCTCCTTTTAACTTCATTCCTACCATGACATGGTATCTGACAGAAACCGTTTTATACAGTTATGGCAATTGGGTCAGTCCGGAATAAGTTCACTTGGATCGCTGCCTTGCCTAAAAGTGGCTTTCAAATTCTCAGAACTGCTATCTGCATGTGTTTTTAGCTCTTAATATTTAGTATCTGATATCTGAGATTCTGACATTTCTTCAATTCCATTTTATAGCTACAAAGTGCAATTTAAATTAAAAGTTATTTTAAGAAGCATGTGTGATTCTCTGCCTGGGCTATACTGATTCCGAGTTTTAAAAAGAAAATGGGAGAGGAGCTTAAGTCATCCTACCCCCATTCCACATCTTTGTAATTATATGACTTTATTTCCAACACTGACATGACGCTATCATTCTGAGTAATAGCCCTCTTGGCTTTAGGCTCCACTGTAGGGCCAAGAGAGTATAAACATGACCTGGCAGTGCCAGAGATCACCCGACTGACCGGCACTCAGTCCCATCCAAAGCATGCACCACCAGAAACTATGCACAAATGAAGTTACATGGTTTGTATATCAATATTAGCTTCTTATTATGAAATAATCCTCAGAAAGACAATTAAAAGGCACTGTGAGTACTACTGTATTTATCTGTGATTAAATGTATCTTACCCAGATCCAGAATGCAAAGTTTCTTAAAGAATCTTCAAACAGTACATGCAAAACAACTTACTTATGAGAACAGAAGGACTAGACACAAAATTCAAACACTTTTAGCAGATAAACAGTTCTCATTCTACAGATTCAACATAGTACAGTGACCTCTTGTATCCCCATGCATGGATAGAACAGAGACAACGATCCCTCTTCCCATCCATTGCTGAAAGGAAGGTCAACCCCAGGTCCAGCTGTGACTTACCTTGCACTATGAGATGGACCCGGGAGGTTTTGGGGTGATTGTCTGTTTGCACTGAGCAGGTATATGGACCTTCATCATACACATCCACATTTTGGATCATGATGCTGTACTGGGTCGGTGTGTTGACCAGGATGATCACACGAGGGTCTATGGACCACTTGTCATTCCCAGCATAGAGGATCGTGCTGCGGTTTAGCCAGGCCACTCGGGTGACCCGATCATCTATGGTACATCTGTGAATGACGTGGGGACAGGATAGGAAAAAGAGAGAAGAAAGTAGAGAAAGAAGAGATGATTAGAAATTATATTAAATGTGGTGGTGTACCTCAAAGAGTAAATGAACCCACATAACACAGTGCTAAACGGAAACAATTATTTATGAAATTTCCTAAGTATAAGATAAGAGCGGCTTGAATCATCCTGAAGAACTGACGACACAAAATCATTTCTGTTTGATTTAGGAACATATTATGTGAATATCTTCGCTGCACATATGCTTTCCCTCTTATTTCCCCCCCAAGGCTTATATGAAAATTAGTTTATATTTCTTGAGCACATTTACCACCTTGTGGGAGAAATGGCCCAGAGGCAGAGGGGAGGGAAAGGGGATCAGTATTTCAAGTAGGTCACAGAAAATCCACAAAGCAAATACTTAACCTGTAGTTAATCAAAACTCAAACTTATTTACCTCCAGACCTCCCAGGTGTTGATAATCTCCTTCTACCCTAAGCTGCCCAAAGCCTGTGAACCACAATCTATAGCACGGATTGTAAAAAGCCACCTTGGAAAGCCAGCACTTTCTGAGGAAGTCATGGCTGCCTCAAGATTTCAGGGGAGGGAAGAAGGAAGTTATCGCCAGAGTTCCCTCCCTTTGTTTACTCCTCCCCTGCCCAATGAAAGAACTACATTATTATCAAAGTTGAGAGCCAACCTCACGTTATTGCCCAACCACTGAGGCCATAAACGCAAGTGTGATTTGCTGGCCAATGTGAGTACCTCCAGGCTATCAACCTTCATACAGAAGTAAATGTGCCTATAAACCAGTAGAACAGAATAGAAGATACAGAAACAAGTCCACAAACTTATAGCCAATTGATTTTCAACGTAGGTGCCAAACACATACGTTGGAGAAAGGACAGTCTTTTTAACAAATGGTGCTGGGAAAACTGGTTATCTACCTGTAGAAAAATGGAGCTGAATCCTTACCTCTCACTTTGCACAAGAGTCAACTCGAGATGGATCAAAGACTTGGAAGTTAGACCAGAGACTGTGAAATTATTAGAAGAAGCCATAGGTCTAACACTCCATCATATAGGCACAGGTAGAAACTTCCTCAACAAGACCTCCAAAGCACAGGAAATTAAAACAAGAATTAATAAGTGGGATAGCATTAAACTACAAAGCTTCTGCTCATCAAAAGAAACCATCAAGAGCTTAAAGAGAAAGCCTACGGAATGGGAGAAGATCTTTGCAAGCTATCCCTCTGACAGAGGTCTAATATCTAGGATATACAAATAACTTAAAAGACTTTACACTAAGAAAACAATCTGATCAAGAAGTGGGCAACTGAAATGAATAGACACTTCACAAAAGAAGAGATACAAATGGCCAATAGATACATGAAAAAATGTTCAACATCACTAGCAATCAGGGAGATGCAAATCAAAACTACTCTAAGATTTCATCTGACCCCGATTAGAATGGCAAGCATTAAGAAGTCAAACAACAACAAATGTTAGCGAGGATGTGGGGAAATTGGGACTCTTCTACACTGTTGGTGGGATTGCAAACTAGTTCAACCACTGTGGAGATCAGTGTGGCGATTCCTCAGAAAACTGGGAATGGATCCACCATATGATCCGGCTATACCACTACTGGGTATCATACCAAAGGGATTGAAACTAGAAAATAACAGTAATATATGCATACCCATGTTCATAGCCGCACAATTCACAGTGGCCAAATTATGGAACCAACCTAGATGTCCATCAACAGATGAATGGATTACAAAATTATGGGAAATACATACAATGGAATTCTACTCAGCAATGAAGAAGAACAAAATAACAGCATTTGCAAGAAAATGGAAAGATCTGGAGAACATTATGTTAAGTGAGATTAGCCAATCACAAAAAAAGAAGGGACATATGTTTTCATTAATATGCGCAACCTAGGGAGTAGTAGGGACACAAAAGGGACTCCAATGACAACAGAGAACCCTCAGTGGTATAAGGGAAGGGGTACAAGGGAAGGGGAAGGGCAAGAAAGAAGTGAATCTATGGAATTACTACCATAAACCATATGTACATGTGAGATTATACCATCATTCTCAGTACTACATATGGGGGGGAAGCGGGGTGGGGGGAGGGACACCAAGAGCTGTGTGCATGTATGTTAATACCAAACTGATACTCATTGTGATGTGAGACTACAATGCACCAATAAAAACATAAAAAAAAAAGAAGTAAATGTTCCTGTCAGCGAGGAAGAATATTTGCAGATCTGTCCCTGGAGCCTAGGACCTGAGAATAGAAACACCTTTCTAAAAGTGGTGTGCTCTGAAGCACCGGGCATGGTGGCGCACACTTGTAGTTCCAGTACTTTGGGAAGCGGAGACCAGAGGATCCGGGTTCGTGGCCAGCCTCAGCTCTCTCTCTCTCTCTCTCTCTTTCTCTCTCTCTCCCTGTCTCTCTCTCTTTCTCTCTACCTAGTGAGGCCCTCCACAACTTCATGAGACCCGGTTTCAAAATAAAGTATAAAAAAATAGGGCCGGGGGCGTAGCGCAGAGGTAGAACACTGAAAAAAAAAGCAGCAGAGATCCTTCAGGCAGGGCTCAGAAGACAGAAAGATACCAGAGAGCAGGCACTGGCAAAGAGACCAACCTGACATAGCCCGTATGGCCCAGGGTCTTGGAGCATGAACAAGACAGCTTCCCTTAGAGGGGGAAAGCACCCAATGTGGGCAGGCCCTTTCCCTGGTTAGGAGGAAGTATAAAAATAATATTAGCTTCCAATCACCAAGGTCGTTTTTGGGCCAGCCCGCCTGTCATTTATCTAGCGTGGGTGGTGGTAAAGTAGGAGTGGGGTGGTGATGAGATGTTTTCCTAGTGTGGTAAGGTGAGGTTTCTCTTTCCACAGTTTTTATTTTATCTGTTGTAAACTGCAAACGTAAAATAAGCCTGTTTTAACATGTGAACACAAAGTGAATAATACATGTATATAATGCAAAGATCATAAAGGCCAAGCTAGTCTTTCTCTCCCATCAACTCCCAGTGCGCTGAAGTTCTTATTTCACTAATAGCCTGTTACTGCTTCTTACGGACATCAATCCACATGTATAAAACTTGTGTTGATTTGTTTTTACCTAAAATAGAATCATGTGCTAATATTCTCTATACACCAGTAGCTACAAATCGAATTCTGTATCATTTCTAGGTAAGTATAAGATCAGATCAGTGACATGAATTTTGGAGGCCCAACTGCATTCACTACTGGGACCTGATAATTTAGGTACCATTGAATGATTCTTTCTCCCCCTCAGAGGCACATCACTGGTGTGAAGTGTACTTCCACATCCTGGATGCCTAGTTTCATTTTCTTCTCAGTTTTCTTTATTCTGTAGTAAATTTTTCATTTTCTTTGTGGAATCTGAAACCTTAATGGACCTTCCTGGCTCCTCACTTTCAAAAGCATTTCTTAAAAAAAAATACAATAAATTCATTTGCTCTCAGTTGAAAATAACTGATAAAAGCTAATGTGCAAGTTTTTATGATTATGATTGCGTTTTCATAAAACCAAAATCCCTGTTTGAATAACTCCTCCCAAAGAATGAAGTTCTAATAGTAGAATTCTAGGAATCAGTAAGCCTGAAAGTGGATGGTAAATTAGGGCAGAGTGGGTTCATCTTCTAGTCTTGGGAACCACACAAAACCAGGAGACTAAGTGCAGATATTTTTACTTTTATTTTGGTCAGTTATGTAAACCTTTGAACATGTGTAAAATGACATAAAATTATTTAAGCTACAGTTTCTAAGGATTTACTTTTGGTTTGTAGAGAATATTCTCATTTTATTTTCTTTTTATTGATACATTGTAATCATACATCTTGATGCAGTTCAGGGTGATAGAGGCATACATGCGCACAGCACTCACAGAGCCCTCCCCCAGTTCCCATCCCTCTCCCTCTCCCTCCCCACCTTCCCGCGCTCAGCAGTGATTGGCTTTAGTAAGTTTGTGTATGTACATCATGTCCACTGAGGTGTTTCCCTCTTCAAGTCTTTCTCCCCGCTCCCATCTCCTTCAGTTAGGTCCCCTCCTTCACTCCACTAAGGTTTCTCCTTTGCCTGGAGTCCCTCCTATGTCCCAATTTCTCCCTAGGTTTCGCATATGAGGGAGAGCATGCCACCATTCATATTTTTTGTGACTGACTAATCTCACTTAGCATCATATTTTCCAGTTCCATCCATTTCCCTACAAATGACATAATTTTGTTCTTCTTTATGTCTGAGTAGAATTCCATAATTTATCACATATCCATATCACAATATCCATAATATATCACATAATTTTGTAATCCATTCATCTGTTGATGGACATCTCGTCAGGTTCCATAGTTTGGTGATTATAAATTGTGCAGCTATAAACATAGATATGCATGCATTACTATAGTAGTCTGGTTTCAGTTCTTTTGGGTAGATCCCTAGGAGTGGTATTGCTGGGTCATATGGTAGGTTCATTCCCATTCTTCTGAGGATCCTCCACACTGTTTTCCAAAGTGGTTGCACTAATTTGCAATTCTACCAACAGTGTATCAGAGTGCCTGCTTCTCCACATCCTTGCCAGCATTTATTATTGTTTGTGTTTTTAATGATTGCCATTCTAATTGGGGTTAGGTGAAATCTCAGGGTAGTTTTGATTTGCATCTTTCTGATTGCTAATGATGTTGAACATTTTTCATATATTTATTGATCATTTGTATTTCTTCTTTTGTGAAATGTCTATTTAGTTCACTTGCCCATTTTTTGGTTGGGTTATACTACAGAGCCATAGTAATAAAAAGAGCATGGTATTGGCACAAAATCAGACACATAGACCAATGGAGCAGAATAGAAGACTCAGAAACAAATCCACATACTTATAGCCAATTGGTTTTTGACAAATGGACCAAAAACATACACTGGAAAAAAAGATAGCCTCTTCAATAAATTGTGTTGTCAAAACTGGTTGTCCATATGCAGAAAAATGGAACTAAGTCCCACTTTCTCACCCTGCACAAGAGTCAATTCAAGATGGATCAAGGACCTGGAAGTTAGACCAGAGAGAGACTTTGCAGTTACTTAAAGAGGGCATAGGACCAACACTCCAACATATAGGCATGGGTAAAAACTTCTTCAAAAAGACCCCAAAGGCACAAGAAATTAAAATGAGGATTAATACATGGGATTGTATTAAACTGAAGAGCTTCTGTGCAGCAAAGGAAACTATCAAGAATCTCAAGGGAGAGCCTACAGAATGGGAAAAGTTCTTTGCCAGCTACTCTTCTGATAGAGGACTAATATCTAGAATATACAAAGAGTCTCAAGAAACTCACTGCCAAAAAAACAATTATTCTCATTTTAAAATGAAAAATGTCACAGTATTCCTGTGTGTGTATGTATAAACATATATATGTATATATTGTACATACATATTGTACATATGTCCACATATGTGCAATAAAATTTAAATGTCACATCGAATGATACTCATGATTATCCATTTTCAAAATTCATCAACAAGCTCTTTTTTAAAAGTCATAAAATATGCCCTGCTCCCATTTAAACTTGAACTTGTATTCATGTTATATGTTCCCTGAAGGATATATTTTATGCTTGAAAATCTTTTATCGATTACCTATCATATTTATTTGCAACAAAAAATATAGAGATTGAAATTTAAATTTCTTTTATAGTCTGTGACCACAAAATGCTAGGCAATAATATCTGGTTTTAAAATGAGTCATAATTACAAACATAATATTGATAAAACAACATAAATATATCGAACATCTTAAATAATAATTGAACATAAAAAGTTAACTTTTACTGTAAATATATTCTCAAATACATGAATAAGCCTTTTTTAATATCATGAATAAAAACATCACTTACTGCTAGAATGAGATAGAGTTCAGGATCAATTCTTTTCTTATTTTTGCTCTTAGAGAGACCTTTTCACGAAAACACAAAGATGGAAACAAAAATGTTGTGCAGCAATGACACTCAATTCTTTGAATGCCTTCCAAGATATATGCCAAAAATCACATAAGAATATAGCTTCAAAAATTATTTGAATGATCTCACAGCTGACAACTTGATTAGTTCATTTCAATTTCTTTTAAAGCAATGAATTGAAATATACTTAATTTGCAAAGGGGTTTGTAACCCAGTATTAGATTCATTTAATCTCTCAATATCTAGAAGGTATAACAGATATAACTGATAACATTTTATAAGGTCTTATCAAATGACTACATAACATATGCTATTCTTTTACTAGAAGCACCATGTTTAACCTAATACACTCAGAAATATTGGGAAAATGAAAATACTATTTATTTTAATATGCTAAATCATACTGCTCTCTGAAAGAAAATAGCTCTTCTCTCTGAGTTCTAGTTCTGTGACAGGGAACTCACTGGCTCTGAATGAATTTGCTAGTGATGCAGTAATGTGACATGGTTTTCATAGTTCTTCTACTTTACTTTTGTGGGACTTTCCCTTGAGAGTGATACTCTGTCGATGACAGTCAGGTAATGGAAGTGACAAAGAAAGTAAAGGAATACTCTTTCTGGGACAATTTGTAAAGTGGGAGTGGTCAAAAGGGAGAGGCAGAATTGCAGTCTGATTTCAGGCACTTTTTCAGGCAGATCAGTTTTAGGGAATTTGAGATCTTGAAATGCATTTCCTTATAACTATCCTGGTCTTTCTAAAGGATCAGCAACTACAGATGGAGCACACATGGAACCCATGCATTTTACCATGAAGTCTAGTAAGGGATGACAGCTTGGAAACACATCAGTTCAAATCTACCCTCCCAGTGCAGAATGCCCTCTGAGTGCCTTCACATAGCCCTTGGAAAGGACGGGTATCCCTTGGGTAATCAGACCCCAGATTAATGGATGGTCATGGCCCAATTTATATACTCTTCAACCTGGGTCTATTAGTAGACATGGAGTGGAAATAGAAAGCAAGCCGGGCGCCGAGCGTGGTGGCCCACGCTTGTAATCCCAGTACTTTGGGAGGCGGAGACCGGAGGATCCGGGTTCGCGGCCAGCCTCAGCTCTTGCTCTGTCTCTCTCTCTCTCTCTCTCTCCCTGTCTCTCTCTCCATAGGCCCTCCGCAACCTCGTGAGACCCGGTTTCAAAATAAAGCATAAAAAATAGGGCCGGGGGCGTAGCACGGAGGTAGAACGCCTCTGCGTTCAATCCCCGGTACCGCAAA
>PVJS01021320.1:0-31634 GCA_004027185.1 Glis glis
CGACATACTGATAAATACCTGCACTCCAGACCCAGACCCTCTGGATTCTGACTTGCCTCTGCTACTTGGGGAAGTTACTACACCTCTCTGTACCACAATCTTTGCTTTGGTGGCATGAGGATAACAATCGAGCCTGCTTCAAGACAGTATTATGTTAATTAAATAATTTACTATTAATAAAGTAGTAAAATGCCTAGTACACTGTATCAGTCAATGTTCTCCAGGGAAAACAGAACCAGTAGGATATATGTGAGGAAATTCATTATGGGAATTGGCTCAGACACTTCAAGGAAGCCAAAGAAGTCCCACAGCAGATTCAATCAGTTGAAAGGCCTTAATAAGAGCAGAACTGTGGTCTCCAAACAAGACTTAAAATCTTTCACTAGAATAGGCCATACCAGAGGCAGATGTGGTATCCTTATTAAAAGATTATAAGGGACTCACTTAAGGGTTGTCTGTGCAGTTAGCTATAAATGTTGACGTGTGTGTGTGTGTGTGTACAGGAATATACCACTGTCCCTGAACAATTTACAAGGTAGGCCTGGCCACAACCCAGGCATTGAATTCATAACCATGAATCAACTAGTCACAGCATATGTTGGGCTTAGGAAATAACACTGCACCAGCCTTTCTTGGTGTGTCAGTTGACTGAGTTTCCTACTGGCAGAGAGGTGGAGAGAGGGTGTGAGAAGAAAGGGGATCCAGGTTAACCTCACTAATCTGATGAGCTGCCTGATTTACAGGCTTAGGGAGAAAGTAACCCAGCTGGTATGTATCTGTAAGCTTCTAGAAGTCAAAGCAGCGCATTACACACCTAAAATGCAGAAGTAAACTGGGAAAACCAGAGATGTCAATTTTACCTTCCTGTTAAAGACAGACCAACAAGTAAGTTCCTGTCCTAGCAGAGAGAGTCAAGCTCCTATCCCAGCCTAGTACTTCCCAAAGTCAGTTTAAAGTAAATTACCTCCAGCTGGATGTGGTAGCATACACCTATAATCCTAGGACTTGTGAGGCTGAGACAGGAGGATCACAGATTCAAGGCCAGTGTGTCCTAACTTAGTGAGACTCTGTTTCTAAGTAAAAACTAAAATAGGGCTGAGGGTGTAGCTCAGTAGTTACCTTCACATTGCTTCCTAGGATAAAGGGTTGACCTTGAGTTTAAATTCTCTTGGCAAGTAAAAATTTTTCGAATGTATATCTTTTTCAGGACATGTTAAAAATGTCATCCACTGAAAATGAAATTGTGGAATAATACTGCAATCAGGTTATGAAAACCTACTTTAGAGCAGGAAAGAATTCAAGCAAATAATACCTAATTCTTAAGTTTGTGCGTATGTTCAATCCCAGACCTTTTTAATCTGAAAAGTTTCATACTCTCAAAATTGTTCAATATTCAATATTTCAAATTTAAACATCATGTGATGGTTAATCTTGGTTGTCAACTTGACTGGACTGAGAGGTGTCTAGAAAATTGGTAAAACACATTTCTGGGTGTATCTGTGAGGGAGTTTCCATTGAAGATTAGATGTGGGTCAGCAAATTGAGTGGGGAAGACCAACCGGGGCATGGGCAGCACCAGCTGATATGCTGGGGAACAGGATGGAACACAAGTGGAAGAAGGAGGAAATGCGTGCACACCCCTGAGAGCGTGCATGTTCTGCTGCTGCCATCGCTCATGAACATCACACTCTAGATTCTTTAGCCTTTGCAGCCAGACTCGTACCAGTGACTCTCTACGGTCCATACAGGCCTTGAGCTGGGGACTGGTTGCATCTTAGGTCCCTCTTTTTCTGAGGCTTCCGGCTTCTTAGACTGAAGAGCTACTAGTTTCTCTGTCTCTCCAGCTGGCAGACAGCCATTGTGGGACTATTTAGCCTCTGGTTGTGTAAGACAATCTAATAAGGAATGGTGGCGCATGCTTATAATCCCAGTACTTGGGAGGCTGAGACCGGAGGATCCGGGTTCACGGCCAGCCTCAGCTACTTAGTGAGTCCCTCCGCAACTTAGTGAGACCCTGTTTCAAAATAAAGAATAAAAAAATAGGGCTGGGGGTGTAGCTTGGAGGTGGAATGCCCCTGGATTCAATCCCCAGTACCACAAAAAAGAATGCATATATATAGAGAGAGATAGGTAGATATGCATTAGTGCATATATATATATATATACATACATGTACACACATGAATAGGGATTTATATCCCTATTATAAATATATATTATGTCATATATAATATATGTCATTATGTATCCAATTGCATACAATATGTATCATAATATATCTGAAATCTATGATATTATGTATTACTTATGTATATATTCTATACATTCTATGTAGAACAGAAGATACCTGTTAGGATACACATCAAATCCAATATCAATTGTTAAAATATAGATGAATTACTCAATAGAACTTTAACAATTCAAATTTTTTTCCTATTCTGAGAATTGTTCTACCAGATTTAAGCTATCTAGGTATAAAAGTAAATTCATCAACAATGCTAACACATTGTAAGCAGAATACAAACCAAAATACCTGAGTATTGCTTTGACTGAAGAGAGAAATTAAGTTTAAAACCCCACACTTATATCACAAAAATAAAGTAAAATCTGAAATTGAAATCAAAAGAAACTTATTTATAGAAATCCGGACTCTTTGAAATATTCAGATTCCAAATTAACTATAATATTTTAAGAGAAAGAATGCAAGATCAAAGTTAAGATGAAGACTGAAGCCAAAATCTCACCTCATATAAAACAGGCCACCGAGTTAGTAGAGTCCCAGAGTATAAATCTGGAAAAAGAAAATTTGGAACAAAGTTACATTTTTACAGGTCTTATGGAAACCCAAAGAGCATGACTTGTAAGCTTTTTAAAGAATGCATCACCAAACTCACTTGCTCAGGTATGAACCAAACCAGGTCTCTACAAATTCAAAACACATGTGTTCTAGAGTGAAAAATGAAAAAGAAAAAAGAGGTAGCCCTTCTGATCACTGTGAGAAGGTGTGGTTTCTTTGTCTGGGTTTGATTTATTTTCAATAAAGCCTTATGCAATGAATTCTACATTTCAAAACAACCATTGAATAATAATTGAAGGCTGTATTTATAGTTGAAACTACATAAGAGTGGACAAAATCATAAATAAAATTTGGGTTTATTTTAAGGCAGAAACAAAGTTTCAGTCTTTGGTTAAAAAAAATAAGCAGTAACTTGGATAATTTGGGGATGTCAAAGGTTTAGAATTATCCTGTGATTCAAGAACTCTCTCCTGAAATGAAAAGCCTTCAGAACTTTACATCTTTTCAGTGATCCTGGCACACGCTCCATTCAGAGGTTACGCTAGTAACTGTGGAATGTTACTTTCACTGTTGATAATCTCTGTGTGGTCAGAATCCTATGACAAGGGCTTGACTTTGATCACCTAAGTGTGTTTCCTAATTTTCTGATTTAAGCATAATTAATTCAGTGTTCTGCTCTATTTTGATCTCTTAGGTTTTTAGAGGCAACACGAAGAGATGATTAGTATGTCTTACTGTATGCTAAGCAAAGCAGACTTAAGGTTAGAGAGTTAGCATCTGTCAAGAGCCTTCCTAAAGACTGCAGGCACGCCACTCATTCTGTCGTGCCAGGAATGCCGTCCCATCTGCCTCTGCCAGGAATTGCCTGTAGGTGCGATTCCCAGGTTCACCAATGTCCCCAGCCTGCCAGAAAGTGACATTCTTTACCACGTGTGAGGCTGGAATTCAAGAACTACTAAAGTCACATCAGGCTAATTGCCTGGAAGGACATCGAGTCATTGTTTCCAAAAGTTAAAAAAATAGCCCTTCCCTTTATCATAGGATTTTTATACTTAATTTAGTAATACATACTTTTCCAACAAATCAAAACTACACTGAGATTCCACCCAACTCCAGTTAGAATGGCAATCATCAAGAATACAGACAATAATAAATGCTGGCAAGGATATGGGAAGAGGAAAAAGAACTTTTATACATTGTGGGTGGGATTGTAAATTAGTACAACCATTGTGGAATCAATATGAAGGTTTCTCAAAAACTAGCAATGGAACCACCATATGATCCAGCATTACCACTCCTGGGTCTCTTCCCAAAAGACTTAAAGACAGAACACTATAGTGGTACATGCATACCCATCTTTATAGCAGGACAATTCACAATAGCCAAATTATGGAGCCATCCTGGGTGTCTATCGACAGATAAATGGGTTACAAAATTATGGGATATACACGCAGTGGAATTCTACTCAGCAATAAAGAAGAACAAAATCATGCCATTTGCAGGCAAATGAATGGAATTAGAGAACATTATGCTAATGAGATCAGCCAGTCTCAGAAAGTCAAGGATCATACTTTTTCTTCTCATATGTGGAAGCTAGAGAAAAATTAGGAAATAAAAGGGACTTCAGATATATGAAGAGAGAGACCAGTAGATAGTGGAAGGGGAGGTGGGGAAAGGAAAAGAAGAAGTGATGAAGAAAACAGTTCAAATCATGTTATATACATATATGAACATTTAACTACCAATGTCACTGACATGTTTGGTGGGAAGGGATTAGAGGGAAACACACCAAGTGTTGTGGGCAGGTATCAACAGTATCACTTTGAATTTGAATTTGAATTTCACTATGATGACAATGCACCAATAAAAATACTAAAATAGTGTCTTATAATATTTAAATAATTTAAAGTGTTTTAAAAACTGTTTTATAATATTTAAATAATTTACGTATTCATCAAAAAGTACATTAACCATAATTAAGTTTCCATGTTATTGGGTGTAGTCTATCCTACACAACTGATTCTCCATAGCCATGCCTTGGCTTAGCGGTTGCTTGCCTGGGGTCATCTGTGTCTGGCCTGGGTCCTGGAGTCCTGACTCAGCACCTTGGAGAGTTAGACAAGTATTTACTCATGATGGCGATGTCAACATCCACAGGAGTTATTAGAGGATAATTCTGTCAAAACTCAAGGACAAGAAAATGATTGTGGTTGAGACTACAATTTTAAGCAGAGTGACAGTATTTTGAAATAGAAACAGCAGAAAGTAACAAATGATGAGGCATTTGAGCTCTTTCCAAAGAGAACTTCTGATTTGGGCTTTACATGTTTCACCCCCAAGACAAAGTCAACACGCAGGCACAGAAAATGTATAGGCCCTAAAACAAAGATAGTCTCAACTACAAAACTGAGACCAGGTGAAAATCATCTCTATAATTTGGTTCCAAAGAAGTAGTTCCAGTCACCAGGGATTTCTCAAAGTCCTATCAACATACAACACAAAGTTTGGACGAATCCAAACATCATTCACCATTGGAGCATACTCACATGGTCCCAAAGGCAAAACAAATCCAGACCTTTACAGAGTAGCAATAAATCAGAAAGAGACCAAGGGAAAGCAAAGATTCTACTGCCAAACACGGAAAGTCAAAAGGCACAAAACTATGCCATTTGCAGGAAAATGGATGGAACTAGAGAATATTATGCTCAGTTAGATTATCCTCTCTTAGAAAGGAAAGGGTTGTATGTTTTCTTTCCTATGTAAAAGTCAGAGAGAAATTGGGAAATAAAAGAGACTTCAGATAAAGGAGGAGAGACTCCAGTGGAATGATGGAAGGGTTTAGGGCCAGGGGAAGGAGACTTGATAAAGACAACAGTTCACATAGTGCTACGTATTTATACAAATTATCAATACCAATCTCAATGACCTGTACCGAGAAGGGGAGGAAGTTTGGTGGGATCCAGGAGAAACACACCAAGCGCTGTGTGCATGCATGTTTCTATCACCCCAAACCTCATTACGACGTGTAATTACAATGCACCTCTGAAAGTATATTTTTTAAAAAGTCACCTCAGGTATCAAGAGCTTGTGCTGTAAAGAACTTTTATTGAACAACTTGTTCTGGTCACTTTCATTGGGTAAATATGTAGGGAAACCTTGATGGGTAATCCAGAAACTATAAAACAAACACAAAACCAAAACTGAATGAATACATAGATAAGCCAGCAGGGGATCTCATAAATAATTTAGATCAATGAGTGAAAACTTTCTTACTTATATGACCCTCTCCAGCTGTAAGAACCAGTAGGCTCCTGAAATAGAAAGAAAGACTGTATTTTTAGTTCAAATTCTTATATCCCAGTCAAAAGTTCTGATTTAAGAGCATTTTGGACAGTGTTTGTATGAAACAGAAGGTATAGTCTTTCAAAAGAAAAAAAAACACAAAAATCATAGCCTCTGTACAGGATGTACTTTTCAAAATTATAGATAGTAAGATCCAATTGAGGCAAAGAGAAGGAAAAAGAAAGTAAATGTTTGTGAGTACATTTTATTATGAGTTCTGTATATGTGTTGTGTGCACAAAGACATTTTACCATTTAGTAAATATGTCAAATAAAATTTGAGTTTAAAAAAATCTTAGATTTTGTTGCCAAAACCAGTCTTTGTAGCTATTCAAGCAGTAAAATATACAGTGCTTTTGAAGCCTCTTTTTTGATTTTAGAGATAAATGTTTTTTTTTCCCCTTGGTTGTTTACAATTATCTACCAATTGTCCCACAAAATAACTCTAACTTTGAATGGAACTTGCATTCTACAACCAAACTCAAACTATCTAACTTCATCACCACTTAAGTAAAATCATACTTAATGCTCACTTTTGATTTAATGATATATCTAACTTTAGTACTCTCTTTCCTCTAAACATTTAACTTGACAAACATATTTATTAGTTTAAATTTATAATATATTGCTTATTAAAAATACCCCCATTTTCTACAAAAATAAAAGCCTCATTAAACCTTAATATAGACATTCAAGGAGATAGCAGTCAAAATAGTAAAATATTTCCGAATACATAAACAAATTCTCATTTAGAGGACATTTATTAAGCACCTATTTGGTGCCAGCCATTATGCCAAACACTATTGATATGCAATTATGAAGCTCTGATCTCTGTCCTTGCACAGCTCTTCCATAGTGAAGAACACAAACACAACCAGGAGTAACTGAATTACACAGAAACTGTTGTCATGTAAATATAAACAAAATGTCGTGCACACATTAAGAATGAATGCAAACTAACTGGTTCAGCCTCGGAAATGACTTCGTAAGATCTCGAAGCATAAGATACCAACATCTCTGTTAGCATTCTGTCGCTGTAAGAAACACATGAGGTAATCAACCTATAAAGAGAAAAGGTCCATTGGGCTCAGACTTTTGGAGATTTCAGTCCATGATCAGCGGGCCCTGTTGCCTTTACGCCTGTGGAACAGCAGAGCATGGTAACTGGAGCGCATGGCGGAGCTAAGCTCTCACCTCACAGCTGGGCAGTGAAGAAGGGGAGGAGGAAGAGAAGGGCTCACCCAATCCCCTTTGAGAACACACCACCAATGACCCAAAGACCTTCCATGAGGTCTCACTTCTTGAAGTTTCTACCACCTCCCAATAGCTCCACCCTGGGGAACAAGCCTTTAACACGGGGACCTTCGGAGGACATTCCAGACCCAAAAATGGGGAAAATATTCCAAGAAGAAGCATGAAAAATGAAATGACCTAACCTATTTCCTCACTGTAAAAAATCTCAAATACACCCACCCCTACCCACAGCCATCACCTCCACCCTAGTCTAAACCAGTCGTCTCGCACTGGATGTCTGTAATTCTTCCTGGTCTCCACCATCCACTCTGGCCTCCCCCTTGCCCCCTGCCATGAAAACGCCACATAGCAGCCAATGTATTTCTATTTTTTAGTATATGTTGAATCTTGTTATTCTGCAACTTAACATCCCTAAATGTTTCCATTGCATGAGAATTAAATCTACACTCATTATCAGAGCGCAACGACTCTAGTGATTCTCATTGGAGTCTCCACACTACTACAGCGTGGTCCCATAGAATAGTAGAAGGGGATTGGGGTGGAAGGTGGGGAGGGGAAAAAGGAAGATTGAGGAAAGAAGCAATTTAAATAATATCATGGAAGCCAGACGTGGTGGCACACACTTGTAATCGCAGTACTTGGGAGGCTGAGACAGGAGGATCGCAGGTTCACGCCCAGCCTCAGCTACATAGTGAGGCCCTCTGCAACTTAGTGAGACCCTGTTTCCAAATAAAGAATAAAAAATAGGGCTGGGGGTGTAGCTCAGAGGTAGAATGCCTCTGGGTTCAATCCCCAGTTCCGCAAATAAATAAATAAATAATGATAATGATAAAATAATAATAATAATATGAAGGCATGACTATTAATCTCACTAAATGTATGTGGAGGGGTCGGGGGGGATGTGGAGGGAAATACACCAAACAATATATGCATGTACATTTGTATCACTTTGAATTTCACTATGATGTATAATTACAGTTCACCAATAAAGAAAAAGAAACTACAGTATGCTGGAAAGAATGAATGCGCGAGGCAGAATTGCCAAGGTTAAAACAAAAGCAATCCTTTTGATGGGTAGGTAATCTTGGGAAAACCATGTCACCACTCTGAGTCTCTTTCCTGTCTGCAAAGTAGTAAGTAGAATGTACCCACCCAATCCACATGTCCAGGGACGGTTAGACGGTGAGTTCATTTAGGTAAGGCCCCCAGTATTTCCCATTCCTTCCTTGTAAGAAAAGCATGTTAGGTAAGACCAAGCTTTGTTATCGTCAGATTCACTTCAACTGAGGTGCACCTTTCATTTCAATGTAGTTTTCCATGATGGGGAGTAGAGTTCTTGTACTCATTGGATCACTGAAGTGCATGCCATTAAGCTAGATAAATGGTTGAAGCAACTAAGTCTGTCCTAATGCATCCCTTTAAACATTTTATTGATAGTGTTAACTGAATATGAGAAGTAAGTATGATTTTGCAGGCTTCGTGGGTCAGATTTCATTACATAAACGTCTCAATTTTAATCAGGCAGTTATTATGTTAATGTATTCCATTAGCAGTGGATATTTATTTTCTACACCTAACAATCTACAATCCTGAAAACTAATTTAAATGTATCTTTTTATAACAAATCTGTGAAAACTGTGTATATTCATTAAATTAAGGATCATTTTGCATGCCAGCACCACCAAATTGTATTTTGAAATGATGCAGGATAAACAACAGATGTGTCCAATATATATTTTTCTTCAGTTGCTAAGGCAACATTTAGTCTTTAAAGGAGTAAGATGATGCGGGGTGGAGGGGTGGGGGAGACCAGAAAATAGTTCCTCTGGGCACTGGCTTTAAAAATATACCCTTCAGCACACGCTTGTAATCCCAATACTTGGGAGGCTGAGACAGGAGGATAGCAGGTTCACCGCCAGCCTCAGCAACTTAGCGAGGCCCTTCACAATTTAGTGAGACCCTGTTTCAAAATAGAAAAATAAAATAGGGCTGAGGGTGTAGCTCAGAGGTAGAATGCTCCTGGGTTCAATCCCCAGCACCACATATATGTGTGTGTGTGTGTGTGTGTGTGTGTGTGTGTGTGTTCTTTCAAGTAAGGTGTGGTGGCACACATCTATAATTCCAGCACTTGGAAGGCTGAGACAGAAGGATCACAGGTTCGAGGCCATCCTCAACAGCTTAGCAAGACCCTCAGCAATTTAGCAAGACCCTGTTTCAAAACATGCATGCTTTTGATACCCTGACACTTCCTAAAAGGTATAGCTACAAAAAAAAAATTAAAAGGGCTGGGGGGTGTATCTCAGAGGTAGAGCATTCCTGAGTTCAATCCCCATTTTCACACATACAGAAAAAGATCCCTTTCACAGTGACCACTGCAATGTGGCCATTTGGTTCTGAAATTTCCTAGCATTACACTATGTGTGTTCAATTTTCTAAGTCTTATTATTTTGTCAATATAACACATTCCTATTCTGTTGGCACACCTTGGACAGCTCTCTGCATGCCTCCGCCTCTCAGTCATTTGGTGTTTACCTTCCCAAAGGTCATCGAGCATTGATCTCAGCATTTCTCAAGCTGAGAATGTCATTCTGAAGGTGACCAAGAAAAAGTTTAAGAATTACCTACTAGATTTCCAAATATCAGGAAGAACAATTTAAGTAACCAAATGCATATTTCCCCATCCACTTTTTCCCATCCATTCCAGCTCATTGTCCACCTTTGGTTTTTTTTTATATATTCATTTATTGGTGCATTGTAGTTATACCTTTTGATAAGTGTCAGGGTATCAGAATCATACATGTGCACATTGCTCATTTAGCCCTCCCTCAAATCCCACCCTCTTCCCTCCTCCTTCCCTCCCTTTCGTGCTCCACATAGTGATTGAGTCTTATAAGTTTGTATATATACATCATGTGCCTTAGTGTGTTTCCCTCCACTCCCCTCCCAACTCCCTCAATTAGGTCACCTTCTTTGTTCATCTAAAGTTTTCTTCTTCTTTGTCTGGAGTCCCTTCTAAGTCCCATTCTATCTAGCTTCCACATATTAGGGAGAACATCCGACTTTTCACTCTTTGTGACTGACTAATCTCACTTAGCATAATGTTCTCTAGTTCTCTCCATTTCCCTGCAAATGATGTAATTTTGTTCTTCTTTATGGCTGTGTAAAATTCCATTGTGTACATATCCCATAGTCTTGCAATCCATTCGTCTGTTGATGGACACCTTGGCTGGTTCCAAAGTTTGGCAATTGTAAATTGTGCAGCTATAAACATAGATACACATGCATTAGTCTGGTGGTTTGGTTTCAGATTTTTGGGTAGAAGCCTAGAAGTAGTATTGCTGGGTCATATGGTAGTCACCTTTGTTAATATGGATTTGCTGTCTCTCCCGTTCTTTCAACTTCATATTTTCATTTTTTTAAAAAAAGCTCTTCTTGAACTAAACAGACGTAGACTTCACCAGTGCTTTTTTATAATATCATGGAAAATACCATTTAGTCTTTATTTTCATTTTTGTAGGTAGAGTGACATGGGTTAGTAAAAAACATGGGGCCTCCTCAGAGAGCCCAGAATAGAAAAGTTCTGGGAACCACAGTGGTTCCAAGTTCTGACTGAAAATAACAACACAGCCTAATGGGAGTTATAACAGAAGAGCCACCTCCCTTAACATAAAAAGCAGTCACAGAGCGAGGCAAAGTCTATCAATAAAAATACGGTGAAATTAATCTTCATACCAGAAAGGGTGCTGCTGGCTTACACACTTGGTCTTATGGTTTGAATGCCTTTTATAATTTTTTTTGTTGTATTTAGGAAAAGACATGTAAAATTTGCCAGACTGGGCAACTTGGAGAGATCCCTTCTCAAACAAATAAATTAATATGCCAGGCATAGTGGTACACACTTTTAATGCCAGTACTTGGGAGGCTGAGACAGGAGAATCGCAGGTTGGAGGCCAGACTCAGCAACTTGGGCTCTCAGCAACTTAGTGAGACCTTGCCTCAAAATAAAATAAAATGGACTTGGGGTGTAGCTCAGAGGTAGAATGCCCTGGGTTCAATCCTCAGTGCCACAAATAAATAAATAAAAAGGGATGTGGGTATATAGCTCAGTGGTAGAGCACCTTGGGTTCAACCCTCAGTACTGAAAAAGAAAAAAAAAGGATAGAGAAATAAGGAAAGAAAGAGAGAGAGAGAGAGAGAGAGAGAGAGAGAGGGAAGGAAGGAAGGAAGGAAGGAAGGAAGGAAGGAAGGAAGGGGAAGGGGAAGGGGAAGGGGAAGGGGAAGGGGAAGGGAAGGGAGGAAGAAAGAAAGAAGATAGATAAATAAAAGTTGTAAAACGGACTTTTAAAATAGTGTAAGGGGTCAACATACTTATACACATTAAAGTAAACTCAGGGTAAAATGTCCCAAAAAGATTTTTTAGAAATCATTTTACCAGAAGAGAAAGGCTTCTGAGAAAAGATGTTGTTCTGTGTGATATTGTCTGATGTTAATTGTTATTTTCTGAAGTATTAAAAACTTGAAATAAGACTGGTATGTTATTTCAACTTTGACACATATTTGACTATGTAAAGTGTATTTTGATAATTTCATTATCATATTAAAAGGCCTCCTTTGCTCTTGGAAACTAAGAAAAAATAAACTCACTAAAATTGCCTTTTACTAAAATGTGTATAATGCTAACTATTTCAGAAGGTGAATGTTATATTCCATTATTAAAGCATTAAAAACTTTTAAATGTTAGGGTCAAATACTTCACCTCTTTAAGAATATATAAATAGTAAGCTACATCTTTTATTTATCACACAATTTTGAAAGTAGACATTGAGAAATGAGCAGCATATTTTGATGACTTCTCACTTATACAAAGGGAAAAGAAAAACGATTTATCCATTTGTTAGTTTGAGTTTCCAGATGAAATTTAACATGTGTTTCAGAAGTGGGATTTTTGCCAATGGCATTTTCTCTATAATGAATTATTTCTTCTAAATTATTATTTCAATCCTCATAACAAAACAAGATGTCTGGGGATTATAAGAACATAAAGATGAGTTTTGTAGCGCTAGCAAAGACAGTTCGAAGTCACAACTAGTTTATGCTGTGGGTTAATTTCCAATTGGAAACAAGGCAATATTAACTAGAGACCCTGGACTTCTTATTAGGAAATAAGAAAGCCAGGCGTGGTGGCGCACGCTTGTAATCCCAGTACTTTGGGAGGTGGAGACCGGAGGATCCGGGTTCGGGGCCAGCCTTAGCTCGCTCTCTCTCTCTCTCTCTCTCTCTCTCTACTTAGTGAGGCCCTCCGCAACTTCGTGAGACCCGGTTTCAAAATAAAGTATAAAAAAATAGGGCCGGGGGTGTAGCGTGGAGGTAGAACGCCCCTGGGTTCTATCCCCAGTACCGCAAAAAAAAAAAAAAAAAAGGAAATAAGAAGTCATTCCACTAAAACAAATGATAATAATCCACAGAGAGAGATGAGAGAGAAAATAATGGAAAAAATCAGAATTTAAGAATCTATTTGGAAGATAATCAAACTAAGAATCTTTATTATTTTTATTCACTTGGAACAATTAAAAAACATTAATTTTTGTAAAAAGTCCTAGAAACCACAAATACAATTTTACATTTATTATTTACAAGCTACTTCATTCTTAATCTTGAAGATTGTTGGAGATATTTTTAAGTGGAGGGGAAGGACATTTTAGAAGTTATTGAGGCCCATTTTGTCCCATATTCCCACATAGAAAATAGGGGAAAATGAGTAAGAGAATAAAAGGAAGGTAAAGAGGAAAAAAGACCATTGGGGAAAGGACAGAAGATGTAAGAAAATAAAGAAGAATGTGGCAGTGCTCCCATGGAATCCGAGCCCGCTCTACCACAGTCTGCCACTATACACTACAGGTAAACCTTCAGCAAATTTGATTCAGGGGAGGAGGCACACTATGTAGGAACTCAATGGAACTCCTAAGGGCATACAAAGACCTTTAAAAAATGTCATTACCATTTATAGCTTTTGAACAATAAACTTGAAATTCTATCTAAAATCAATTTTTTTAGAAAAAATACAAAATCTGTCTCATGAAGAATAAATGACACACTTGCTATGAAAAGAAAAAGCCTTGCCGGGCATGGTGGCGCACTCTTGTAATCCCAGTACTTGGGAGGCTGAGACCAGAGGATCCGGGTTCGCGGCCAGCCTCAGCTACTTAGTGAGGCCTTCCGCAACTTAGTAAGACACTGTTTCAAAATAAAGAATAAAAAAATAGGGCTGGGGGTGTAGCTCAGAGGTAGAATGCCCCTGGGTTCAATTCCCAGTACCACAAAAAAAAAAAAAGAAAAGCCTGAGTAACTCTAAACCAGGCACGAACATGAAAGTTATTAACAGCAAGTTCTACGAAACCTTCAGAAACAGACACATCCTGTATTGTATAAACTGTTCCAGAGCAGGGAATATACCTTCCCTGTATGAGTTTCAGAATTTCTGTTAAGACTCAAAGCTAAGGTAAGGTGACTAAGGACTCCCTATTCTGTATTTAGAAACTGTCAAGGAGGTAGTACATGGCACTATGACCCACGTCAGTGTATTAAGACCAAACAGAAACACAATGCACACAGGTGTAAATATTTGAGAGAATTAATCTTTTCTCATATAACACTCTATTTAACAAATTCAAAAGATTAGTACGTTAAACCAAAGAGAATTAATGTAAGACTTCAGCCAACTAGTCTCAGGATAAGCGTAAAATTGGTTAGTTTTCTATGTAAGAGTAACAAGAATCAATTAGTAAATACATTTTTTTCAAACAGAATACATTTTAAAAACCAGAAAACTCTATTTTTGTAATCTATATATATATATATATGTAGAAACAAAGATTAAATAGGAATATAAAACTCAACTTCAGAACACTAGAAGACATAATATAAATAGAAATACAGACTACATCTTTGAAAAATATTCACTATTCTAAAGACACAAATTCTTCCCATGAAAACTCAACAAGAATCCAAACATTTTTAAAATAAAAGTATCAAATTATCAACTTTAATCCGGGGGGGTGAAGTGCTCATTCCGAGCCAAAAAAATGTTTTGAAGAGAAAAATGAGAAGGATTTGCTGTACTAAAATTTAACAAAAGGGTACAAAATGATAAACTGTACAAAATAACTTGGTTTCTGGTGAATTTCAGAAAACTGTATCAATAACAAAGAATGAGAGGTTCAGGTTCAGAAACATACTTATGTATTTGAATTTGACAGATTATAAAAATAAAATTTTATACCAGTGAGAAAGATAAAGATTACTCAATAAAATTGTTTGATAACCTTTCTATACATTTGGAAAGAAGTAAAGATAGACAATCCTATTATTTGAAAATATAATTTCTCCATGAATAATTATTTAAACAGAAAATTTTGAAAATAAACATTGAACTATCAGCTAGGCATGGTAGCACACGCTTATAATCCCAGTACTTGGGAGGCTGAGACAGGACTGGAGATTCGTGGCCAGCCTCAGCAACGTAGCAAGACCCTGTTTCAAAATAAAAAATAAAATAGGGCTGGGGGTGTAACTCAGAAGTAGAATACCCCTAGGTTCAATCCCCACTACCACAAAACAACAACAACAACAAAATTGAACTATTAAACTAAAACAGTGATTAATTTGTTTATCCATGTCGAAAAAGTCTTCAAAACATAACATTAAGTAAAAAGTTATATAGAATAAGGTTTTTAATTTGTTCTATATATAATCCTAAAACTTCTACAGGACTAAATACATCTCCTTTTTTTTGCGGTACCGGGGATTGAACCTAGGGGCATTCTACCTCCAAGCTATACCCTCAGCCCTATTTTTTATTCTTTATTTTGAAGCAGGATCTCACTAAGTTGCAGAGGGCCTCACTAAGTAGCTGAGGCTGGCTGCGAACCTGGATCCTTTGGTCTCAGCCTCCCAAGTACTGGGATTACAAGCGTGTGCTACCATGCCCGGTTTAAATACATCTTAAATAAAGTTAAAAGATAAATGACCAACGAGGAAAAAAATATGATAAATGGAGAAAGAAAATAGTTCTGGTGAACAGATAATCAACAAAGTATGCAAACTTTGGCTGAATAGAAAATATGAATTAAGTCATAATGGCTTATTTCTGCTCATTTGATAACAAAAAATGATAAATGTAAACCACACCAAGTGTTTCTAAGAATGTAAGGCAAAGAGTACAATCATAGTTTGATGGTGGGAGTTTGATAAATATAACTACATTGGCCATCTCTATTAATATCTAGAAAGCGTGGACCCTGAAATTCAGGACCTATATATGCCACGTGATTATATACACTTGTGTGAAAGGGAGCAAATACAATAGAGTAAAAAAGGAAATAATTTAGATTTCTATCCATAGGGATGTACAAATAACTTATGGTATAGCTCCATGTTGAAATAAAATACAGCAGCAGTAAAAAAAAAAAACAATACCATTATATTAAAATGTGAAAGAATAATTCCTCAAGTCTTGAAGAAAATAAAGTCACAGGAAAATAAATACATTTATGGAAATAGTCACAAAACATTTTTCTATATGTATTTATGTCTCTAAAATTATATGGAAAATGAAGCTTATGAAGTGATTACCTTCAGAGGAAAAAAACTGGGATTTTTAAGTAGGTATGCACACTTTGGCTTATCTTCATAGCTTTAATAATTTTAAATGAAAATATAATATTCAATGAATTAATTTTATAATTAAAAATAGACTTTAAAATCATTGTTTACAACCAGAGACCAGGGAAGATAATATAATATTAAACCCACCAGGCATTTAATGAGTCTATAGATATGGTAGAAACTGTATCTCATTAATTAAAGAAAAATATACATTCATTTTTATATAGCAGCCCACACAAATTCTGTTGTATCAGGGCCATATTTTTATGCGTGGAGACTATAAGTATTCCAGGCTATTATTTATGCCTCTGTTTGGAGTATACACAGCGCATCTGGCACTCATCTTTAATGTTATAGCAGGACTTTTTGCAATTAAGGAGAGTTAATGAAAACAAAATTGAACTTAAATGACTCTTATTTTTACTCTGAAAGGCCCAAGAGAAAAACATACAGTCAAAATGTTACTCTTTGGGCTAATTGACTATTGTAATATTGTTCAATAGACCAAGACACAAGGATGTCAACCACTTGGAGCAAGCAACTTACTTGAAGGAGGGTAATTTTATTAAAAGGAATTGTGCTCCCTGAGGAAACATAAAGGCGGGTGAAATTGTGATAGTTCCAGAATCACTTGGGAAAATTACTTTTTTTTTTAATTGTGAGGTAATTTTCTAAAGCATTGTCAAAGATGTCTGTTGCTATTTCAATTCCAGCAATATTTATTTAATGCATCTCTGTTGCATGATATATAACCAGGATTCATAAAATCTGGAGTTCATAATCCAGTCAAGAAGATAAATCCTATAAATACGAAATAATTAAGGAATATTAGAAGACTTTATGTTCTGGGTGTTAATTAATGTAATAAAGTAGGGAATGCTAGGGATGGGAAGGTAGCTCAGTGGTAAAGCCTTTGCCTAGCATGTGCAAGGACCTAGAGTCAATCCCCGGTGCCACCAAAAATGAAAAATAAAAATAATAATGCTGTAGTAGGCCCATACTGGAATGTATTATTATTATTGGAAAATATTAGTTCATTGAATATGTTGAAATGAGACTTAAATTCTTATATCAAATTGCCTACATAAATTATGATATCGACAATATTTCTATCAGCAGTACCTCTATGACTACTTTCATTGTATGCCAGGACCTCACAAACCATGTGAGTCAGCTTAGAAGTGTCTCTATTATATGAGTTAAAATTTCCTTCACTATGGTTCTCAGCCATATACCCAAGGATACAGCCTGGGACGTACAGAAAACTAGAATCTTGATTTTTAAGTGCTTGACCCTCTATCCATCAAGTTTTCTAACCACCAGGATAAAAAAAAAAAAAACAATTGTCCTTTAATCTTCCTCATGTGACCTTGACTTAAATCCCTTCTTTATCCAAGTCATTTGCTGCTAGAGTTTTTGCCCTTCAGTATCTAACTACATTAGGTAAGCTGGCTTTTGTAAAATCAACAGAAACATCCCTGAGTTGTTTTTTTTTTTTTTAGCCAAACCTTATGAGAAGAGAGAAGAGAGTAATTGTCAGAATGAAAAGCAATCCTACTGAATCCTATAGAACAGGGCATGGTCAGATAGAAGGGTGGAGAATTCCCCTTATTCTCAGAAGAATAAATGGAAACCCTAGAAAGCCATCAGAGACAAGGCTAGCCATCTCTCACGCCTCTGTACCTCTACAGACCAACTACGTCTTCTTCCTCATTCCCCGGCTCCTTTTCTCTTTGCTTATTAATTCATCTGCTCCCCAATTTTAAAATTGGAATAAAGAATCTCACAGCTCTTAGTTTAGCTATTACAGATCCAGCCCCAGAGTAAACTTTTTGCACGTCAATGTTCCCAGTAAAGGATTCAGACCTGGCCCACTTGTGATGTGGGGGATATCCTCTTGAATCTGTCCAATCCACTCTGATTATAAGGGTGTAGCATTATATGGTATAAAATGACTGTGAGTCAGGGCTACAGATAAGTTAAACACTAAGAGTTTTGCAGATGACCTGAAATGTAGAACTCAGAGCTAAAACTCCAGGACCAATCTGGACAACACCAGAGTAGTAAAACATGATGTTAGAGATGAAATTGGTATATGTTGTTTTATACATTAGTAATCTGGGGTGGAAAGAAACTGAATATCCTAAGTTTTCGCCTAGTTAGTTTCAAAACTGAATAATGATAATAACACATTTCCTCTGAATCTTACTATATCCTCCTTGAGGGTCTTCATGAGAAAGCTTTCTCTAATGAAGTACTTCTACCATCAAAATTTGAAAAAGATATAACCATTATACCTAATGATGTAAGAGAAGGCCAGAGAAAATAATCAAATCCCTAGTACAAAAATTATTTCATAATGAAATATTACTGCTAAAACACCTATTGTCATACAAAATATCAGGTACATGAAAACTTGCCTAACATATAGAACAAATTGGAAATTATATTAATACTTTTAGATTGATAATTCATGCTTTTCCCTGAAGGCATCATAAATAGGTTACATAGTAAAAATATCCAATAATTTTTAAAAGATAGGAGGTTAAAAATTTTAACCAGGCTGGGCATGGTGGCACATGCTTGTAATCCCAGTACTTGGGAGGCTAAAACAGGAGGATTGTAGGTTCGCGGCCAGTCTCAGCTACTTAGTGAGGCCCTCCGCAACTTAGTGAGACCCTGTTTCAAAATAAGGAATAAAAAATAGGGCTGGGGGTGTAGCTCAGAGGTAGAATGCCCCTGGGTTCAATCCCCAGTACCACAAAAAAAAAAAAATTTTAACCAGTTATTTTCTAAATGAGGATTAAATCTGACTTTGAATTATTTTTTATTTTCTCTATCCTTGGTGCTCTGGTATTTAAGTTTTTGATCCTTCTAGAGACGGCTCTGTGCAGGGCATTCATAAAGGTAGAAAATTATTCCCCTATTGAGAGCACACTTGATATATAAACCTACCAACCTGGAGACCACATAATCAACTATCTTCTTCCTCAAACTCACACACACAAAGCCAGTATGTTCCCTGCCCTAAGTCATCCCAGAGCAAGATCTCAGACATCTGAGGTCCAACCTATAACTCAGAGCTTGCCAGAACTGTTCAAACCATCTAATCCTAAACTTACTCAGCATACTTATTCTGCCTTCTTCCTTCCTTCTCAGAAAAACCCCACTACTGACCCAGGGCTATGTACACACTCCGTCTTCCACCACATGGCCAACTCTGGCATGGAGTAACGTGCCTCTGTTTCCAGGGATTTACCAGTTTAAATTTCTTCTTGACATTCATCTTCATGTCTACCGTCTGACTCTACCTGATTAAAACAAATCCCAGCTACATTTTAGAACAATTCTTTAGCCTTAAAAATTGCAAAGGAAACCCATGTAAAACCAAAGAACTCAAAAATGGCCGGAAGTGTTCTGCTAAATATATATTCCTGATTTAAAATGGAAGACTTTCAAATACATTAAAAAAAACTATGCAGTTGCTAAGGAACTCTGGAGAGAAAATGAATAAAGTCTTTCAATGGATTTTGAGTTTGTTGGCCCCTCTCTCAAGCCACAGGCCTTCAGAGTTAGCTGCAATCCCCCAATTTTCTACGAAAGAACCATATGATAGGTTTCATGATTTCCTTCAAGGCCAGGAGGAGCCCCTGCACTCTAATGAAGTAGACTGGGAAATGCTCCCCATTGATCAATGTTAGAAAAATTTTCATAATCACTCTCCTTTGATTTTTTTTCCCTTTTCCACACATAGAAATCTCTATGATAATAGATAGAACTATTAAATCTTTATAGAAAAAACTAAGTTCTAATTTTAATGTAACTTTTAGCCCAGTAATACCACTGTTAGTGATCTGGTGGTTGCATATATTGGCTAAAATAATCTTGAAACATGTCCATTTGCAGGTCAATATTTACATAAATTAGGTTGTTACAAAAAGCTACTATGGAGCTGATAAAAATATGTTTCATTATGTGCAGTTATAGTACCATAACTATGTGAGAATTGCAGATGGCACACATACTATGACTTCATGCACATATGAATAAAATATGTCATGTAATTGTTCTTCATAAAATACATTATTACACTTTATACATGTATGTCTAAAACGAGCAGTGGAAAGAATGATAGCCGTAGTTACATTTGAGGAAAGAATCTTGATAGAAATAGAAGTGGGAAAGGGAGGGTTGTGTTTCCTTATCATTTCATACTTTTTTGTGAAGCTTGAGTTTTTACTAATCATATGTATAATTTTGGGTTTTTTATTTTGCATTGGTGATTGAACACAGGGGCATTCTACCTTCAAGCTATATGCCTGCCCCCCCACTTTTTAAATTTTTTTTTTAACAGAGTCTTGCTAAGTTGCTGAGACTGGCCTCAAACCTGAGATCCTCCTGTCTCAGCCTCCCAAGTACCAGGATTACAGGCGTGCTCCACCACGTCTGGCTGAAATCCAACTTTTAAAAAGTCTATTACACACACATTTCAAAATTTGTGTCTTTTTTCTTACAACCCTATTTGCATAGCTTGACTTTTCTTCAGTCTAAAGAGTGTCTTACATTCATATTGAACAAATAGAAAATAGTCACATCGCAACTTACTAAAATTTGCAAAAATATGTAATTTTTAAACATTTTAGATACTACATGCTTTTAATAACATTTTTAACAGAGTAGCAGATCATTTATCCAAATGTAAATTTTTCCCAAATTTCTTTTTATCAGGAGAGAAATAAGACAAAGTCCACTGATTTTTCATCCCTTCCTCAGACTTAGCATCCTGTAAATTCCTGCACCCTAATGAAGTTGATGACAAAATTCTCCCCATCAGACTCTTATATACACATGTGCACACACAAATACACACACCTCACATGCACACATGCACACTCACTCCCCACATATACACAAAAGCAAAGCATTATGTTGCTTAGGTTGGTTATTTACTACAAACAGTTTGGAGAAGCTGCACACAAGCCTCTAAATAGACTTTCCTAGCTGAAAAATCAGTGATTAATTTTGGAAATTAATCATGACAATTTCTGATCCCTTCCAGAACTATAGGTGCCCAATTTCTCCTCAGTTCCCCAAGTCCAAATCACAGCCCCTGGGCACATCCAGGGATCTGAGAAGACACCGGCCTGGAATTAGCTGGAACTCAACGTCTACTTGCTGAGGTTACATTATTTTTCTGCTATTCCTTCTTGGTGGCTATCCTTGTACCAAAGCTGTCATGGTGCTGGGCCAAGCTGAAAAAGTTAATTGCTACCACTCCCTTCTCTAGGGCTCCTCCCATTCATGTTGATGTATCTTTCTAGATAACACGGAGGTTTTGTAGGAAAGCCTAGTGGTTAAGAACACGGGATTTGAGCTGAACTGACTGGTTCTGATTTCTTATTACCATTTACTATCTTGAGCAATTAAAATTTCTCCAGAGTGTCGTTTTCTTCATTTTTAAAATAGAGTTAAATCTCTAATACATGATATATATATATATATATATATATATATATATATATATATATATACTTTTATTGGTGCAATATAATTATATACAATAATGAAATTCAAAGTGATACAAATATACATGCACACATCACTTGATGTATTTCCCTCCATAGACCTTCCCCCTTTCCCTTCCTCCCTCCCCATATATGTTAGTGGGATTAACAGTAAAACTTTGTATGGGAATTAAATGAGATAGCATATTTCAAGAGGTATTTAGGGTCCCGCTTTCTTCTGATTAGACCTAATGAACATTGACATCAGCTTGAGTTGACTGTTGACACAACCTGTTCTTCTTTATGCTTATTATACTTACATTACAATGTACATATTTCCCTCTAATTTTATGAAAATATAACAAACAGGTATATATTAATTTTAAACCACAGAATGTATGATAACACAGAATTAACAAATAATTTGAACATATTGAACATGTTCTTTCCTATCATGGAATGTAGTCTTGTCTCTGAGAAGGTGCAAAAGGGTAGAATAGTAGAAAAATAGTTACTTTGTTAATTCTACTTCTTACTTTCTCTCAGGATAGAATATGGAATATCAATACAGTGCCAGGGGATTTTGAGCTCCCTATAAGGGATATTAATGATTTTCTTCTGGAAGAAAAAAAGGGAAGAGACAGGAGAGGAAAAGGGCAGAAATACAATAAAAACCAAGTGGAGGAATTCAAGCCTCGCGGCACTTTGGGGCCATTTAGTTTAAGAGTAAATAACCCTTCAAGTGTGCTGGTTTCTAAAGTTGTGTTTATAGCAATATGCACTCCTCAATTTAATGGCAACCAGTAATTTTATAATGGCTGATAAAGTGCTTTCTATTAAAGAAATCAAAAAGACTATTATATACTTGATAATTACTGTCATCAGTAATAAAAATTAAAGATGTGGTCCCTTAAACATAACTTTCTATTATTAAGAAAATATCCATTTTGGGGAAATAGTTTCTTGTTTGTAATTGTGACTAAATGAAGTTTACTGCCAAATGAGAAGCCATTTAGGCATTAATCAAACGAAAGCCTTAGAAAACTCAGTTTATTTGTCTTACAGAAACTAGGTTTCCTTAATTCATTCAAATTTTCAAAAAATTCAACAGTGAACTTGTTTATTGGTTTCTCATATTTTGAAAGGATACACACATTTTTAATATAATGCATTTCACTGTCATGGTAACTTATTTCATATTTAGATTAAATTAGTTATGAGAAATAAGTGCTTTATTTTTAATTTGGTATCTTGCAAAAATAAGGAAAGTTTTGAAAAATAGGGTGAATCTAAAGTATGCCTGGCAGTGGAATCAATATAAATATATTTACTTAGTCCTCTTATTTATCATAGGGTTTTTTTAAATGAAATAAGACAGGTTTGGTGGTGTACACCTGTTCTTCAGAGGCTGAGGCAGGAGGATCACAGGTTTGAAACCAACATTTGCAACTAGTGAGGCCCTCAGCAACTTAGTAAGACCCATAAATACAATGCAACAATAAAAGTATTTTGAAAATGAATAAATAAATAATTAAATAAAAATGAAAAAAATAAAATAGAGCTGGTGGTGTTGCTCAAAAGTAGAATACCCCTGGGTTCCATCCCCAGGACCACACAAAAAATATAAATAAATAAATAATAAATAAATTTTAAATATGAAATATATGCCTGTTTGTGAGGGTGCTCTGTGGAGACAGCTGCATGTATTTTTTTTTAATCTTATGTGAAAAAGAACACTAGAAGAAGGTATGGGAAAGCAATTAGGAACAGTGTACAACTGATAAAAATGTAGGTAGAGGTGAAGCTTATTTTACAAGCCAAATAATGTATGTACAGATAGAATGCTTTCAGGTGATTTGCAAAGCTAACTAAAGATTTCCTACCTTCTTTTACTCAGTGCAAGGTAGTGAAATGCTCCGCTGAAATGCCTGCAGCATTTTTAAACTGTAATTTTATTTTCTGTTAGGAACGAAGCATGTGCATGAGCCTCGTTTATTTGAATTTCATCACATGATACAAAAACAAGTAGACCTGCTTTTTATTGACTGTATGAGCCTTAGCAAAGCATTTCGTTTCTCTGTGACTCAGTTTCCCCACTATAAACTAGAACCAACACCTATTTCATCAGATAATTATGAAATAGTACATACAAATGCTTGCAAGCTCTAAAGTACACAAATGTGAATTCATGTTATTATTATTGTTTTTGCTGTTGGCTTTTCAGGTAGCCAAAGGGTTTATTTCTGATTCACTTAGTAAAAGGATAAATCCATATATACAAACACCTATGCAGGTAGTTGAGCCAGGACCTGCGAGAGGAATCGATGTGTGGTATAGAGCAAGGCTCCTGAGAGCAAGTAGCTTATATTCTTCATTCTCCGTAATGAGGTACCAAAGTGAAATGCTTTCCAGATCAGAGAACATAAAGGTGTAAATACACGGGCGTATAACAACGTGTAAGGAGAGTTATGGGAAAGTGAGAAGAAAGTACACTCCTCTTCAAGGTAATTAAATTCAAGTTTTTAATTATAATGCTGGCAGATGCACACACAGTTCTGCCCCTACCAATGTGTGGCCCCATTTGGGGAAAAGATAAAATTAAGACACGTGAAATGATCAGAAAACAGTGAGGGGCTCAATACAGTAGGTGCATGAAATCCGATAGAAGTTTAAGAGAGTGAGCTGGAGGGTGAGCGTGAGAGTGGGCTGGAGCATCAGCAAGTCAGAGGGGAAAGCAATGGCTAGAAAGTTACCTGGAATGCCAGGTGCCATGGTGCACACCTGTGATCCCAGTACTTGGGAGGCTGAGACAGGAAGATCGCCGTGTTCAAGGCCAGCCTGGCCAACTTAGTGAAACCCTGTTTCAAATCAAAAAAATAAATAAATAAAATTGGGCTGAGGGTGCAGTTCAGAGGTAGAATGTCCCTGGGTTCAATCCCCAGTACCACCCCTACCCACCCCCCAAAAAATAAACTGCTGCCTGGAAGACTGAGTCATATCTAGCTAGTTAGATGGATGGGAGGAAGAAAAAGAACAACTTCTGAGACTCAGGCACAGACCATAAAAGGAATGAACTTTAGTTGAAGGTTATCCTTCCTTAGCATACTGAAAAATGGTTAAGGAAAAGCTAGTGATGGAGTTGGAAGATTGAATACAAATGTAAAGAATATAGAAAATGAAACTTGAATCAGATGTTCTCCTTACAGTACGCTACTGCCTATCTCCAGAAAGAGAGGTTTTAGTTAAAAAAAATATTCAGCATTATGTTCTCCAGGCCCATCCATTTTTCATTAAGAGTTACATGTTTTCTCTCATATGTGAAAACTAGAGAGAAAAAGGGAAGGGGACCTCGTGAAAATTAGGAGAGAGACCAGAAGAGGATTAGGAGAGGGAGGAGAGGAGGATGGGGGAAGGAAGACTGAATAATGTTATATGCACATGTGAACATATCACTGTGAATCTCACTATTATGTCCAATTACAGTGCACCAGTAAAAATTATCTAAAAAAGAAAAATTTAGCAATATAACCAAATAAGGAAAAACATAATCAGATAAATACAGAGGATTGAAAACAAAAGAAACTAAAAAGGAACACTTATTTCAACACGGGAATTTATTTCAAATGAGTAACTTATGAGTAATTGAACATTGATCAATTGTCTAATGTTGGATACATTATAAAAACAGTGAAATAAAAAAAATAAGAAATGAGCAGGGGAGGGAAATTACAGAGCATCCTGTGGTGTCTACTGCACCCTTGGGATTCTGCCAATCTATACTGATCTGCACCTTTTTGTTCATGTGGGTGGTGTGGGGGTCGAACCCAGGGCCTCACACATGCTAGGCAAGTGCTCTACCACTGAGCTGTGTCCCCTGTAAGCATTCTGTGCCTCTGAATCTCTGAACAATTCTGCAAATTGTAGAAAAGTGATAGTAATGTGAATAATTCTTGCCTTTGAGGTGCAAATGAATTTTGTCTAGAAGAAGAAAATGATTCCTCCTCCAAGAATGTACTTCTGAATGTACTTAAAGTATTAATTTTAGCATTCCTGATGGCCTACATAGATGTATCTGCTCTTTGCCTTCTCCCTAGAATCAGTGTTCGGTACTTGACCAGTTCCCTTATGTATGACTCTCCCGGGGCTACTATAACAAAGTATTACATGCTTAGTGATTTAAAACCACAAAGATCCATTTTCTCATGACTCTAGAGGCCAGAGTTAAAATCAAGTTACCAGCAGGGCCAGACTCTCTCTGAAGGCTCTAGGGAAGCACTCTCCCTTGCTCTGATGGTCGATGGCAATACTCGGCCTTGCTTATCATGCAGCCCTATCTCCAGTCCTGGCCTGAGTTACCACGTGGCCTTCTCCCCGGTGTCTCTGTGTCCCTGTGTCTTTACATCAGCTTCTTATAAGGAAGCCAGTCTTTTGGTTTAGGGCCCACCCTAATCCAGTATGACCTCATCTTCTTTGGTTATATTTGCAGAGACTCTATTTCCAAGTAAGGGCACATTCTCGGGTTCTGAAGGTTTGAATGATTCCAACACATACTTTTGAGAGCACAGTTCATACTATAACATCTCATTAATGAATTAGTAAAACCTGCAATATGCTTATTTTGTACCTCGTGAGAGTTCTAATTTTGCCTCTTTAGAAATTTATATTTCAACAAGATTAACATTTTATAAAAGAACCATTACCTACCACCCCCTTATATATTTTCTAAAATCTAAACCACGGGCCTTCTGAGGACAAGGTCTTTGTCTTTATTCATTCCACCCCCAAAATACAATATTATGTTTGGTACAATAATATGCCCTGGATAAAGTTTGATTGGATTCAGAAACATGCAGGGGTATTTTAGTGCATCTCTCTACTTTGTGACCGATCCCTATAACAAGCACACTAGCCATGTTTTCTTTCTTTGTAACAATAACTCAAGAAGGATGGATTGTTCAGGCCCAGAGAAGGTTGCTGGAGTGTTCCAGCTGTGAAGAGCTAAGGCCTGGGACAAATCAGAATGGAGGAGAAAGAACAAGCCAGTGTAAAATCTCAGAGGAAGAAAATTCAGAGTTTGGTGACAAGTACTAGGAAAGACGAAGGAAGAATCTAGCATGACACTAATATCGAGGTAATGAAAACAAGCACTGTTGTCACTTTAGTGTTCTGGAATGCTAACCCTCTAGCAATACAAGAAGTCAGCAGTTTGAAGGAAAATGTGATATCGTGATCTAACAAAAAAATACTCCTGGTTCCTGGCATTCAGCTCCTAAAACCCTTGGAGTCTCCAGTGTATGAAGTGTTTTTGTTTTTGTTTTGTTTTGTATGTTAGTGAGGTGACTGGTGGCTGGTGGGCCCTGGCTATGATTATTAGGATGGGGCTAATCACCCCCAAATCAAGGCAAGATTAGAGGGTTGGGACTTTGAGCCTCATCCCCAACCTCCAGGAGAGGAAAGGGGGCTGATGGTTGAGGTGATCACCAGTGGCCAGTGATTTAATCAATGGTGCCTACATAATAAAGCCTCCATATTACCCCCAAAGGCACAGGATTGCGAGGGTCTCTGGGCAGTTGTCCATGGGCAGGTGCTGGCAGGGTGGTGTGCCCACAGAAGACGTGGAAGTTTGCACCCATTCTGCATACTTTTCTCTATCCATCTCTTCCATCTGGCTCTTCATGTGAATACTTTTTATAATATCCTTTACAATAAAGGGGTAAAGGTGAGTGTTTCTGTGAGTTCTGTGCTCCAGCAAAGGAGCTGAATTCCAGGAAGGAATGTCAGGACCCCAGATCTACAGGTGGACAGTTAGAAGCAGGACACACACCAAGGTGCCTGGGGTTAGCTTCTGAATCTGAGGCCAATCTGTGGGCAGGATTCCTTAAGCTGTGGGATCTGGTGCTATCTCCTGGTAGTGTCAGAATTAGAGGAGAGCCACCTGGTATCCACTGAGAATTGTCTGGTGTGTTTGGAGTAATCGTCACACATCTTGTGTCAAAAGTATTGTCTAGCCGGGCGTGTTGGTGCACGCTTGTAATCCCAGTACTTGGGAGGCTGAGACCGGAGGATCCGGGTTCACGGCCAGCCTCAGCTACTTAGTGAGGCCCTCCGCAACCTCATGAGACCTGGTTTCAAAATAATAATTTTTATATAAAAAGTTTTATAAAAAAAAAAGCCCCGGTACCGCAAAAAAAAAAAGTATTGTATGAGTAGTATATGAGGGTAGGAAAAACACTTGTATTTTTTTCTAAAAGAAATGAATATAACAGGGTAAAGCCAAAGGCTCTTCATTTTACAGCGTGTTGATATTTTCAGAGAAGCAGCCAGCTCTTACAATCTAGCCAGTGACAGACAGGACATTTTAACTACAAGTACACTGTCTTGTAGAAACACGAGAAGCCCCTGATGCGTACCTGGATAGCCGTGCTGTGTTTAGAACATGTATTTCCCACTGGAATGGCTTGTCATCCACGAGTGGTATCTGCGCTGATCTTTTGCAAAGGGGAGCGCTCCATTCACCCACTTTCCCTCTGTTGGCTTGGATCACAGAGAAGAGCTGTGATTCCAGACATCAGACACCGCACTGGAGATTCTCTGTCTTTTCAGATCCATTTGCCCCCCTCTTTCTGTTTTGCTGTCACCCTAGTAGTCAGACCGTTACGGAATTCTTTTTTTTTTTTCAGCACTGGGGATGGAACCCAGGGCCATTCTACCTCCGAGCTACACCCCCAGCCCTATTTTTTTTATTCTTTATTTTGAAACAGGGTCTAACTAAGTTGCGGAGGCCTCACTAAGTAGCCTCCCAAGTACTGGGATAACAAGCATGCGCCACCATGTCCGGCCAGAATTATTTATTGATCTTTGGTTTTCAGTGGGTTTGGTCAATGGAAAGGATGGACAAAATATTAGAGATAGGGAGGAGAAAGGTCAGGGTATTGAGTAATTTGATTTTCTGTTTTCTCTCCCGGTAACTACACTTCCCTTACTATGCCCTACACACACACACACACACACACACACACACACACACACACACAGATGGCATTGCCTATGTCGCTCCAGGACTCTGGCCCTTTACCCATAGCCATCGCTCTCGCGAGGCCTTCAGTACATCCCATGCCTTCAGGTCCTGGGGTAATAACAGCTCCCCTTTGTTCACTATCTCGGGTTGCTCCTATCTCACCTGTCACTTCCCTTGTCCCTGCCCACACCTCAGTGAGAAGCCACTTCAATGAAGTCTTCAGCGGAACCATCTAAATAGAATTCTGGATCGCACCTGGACACAGATACAGTGATCGTTCAATAAAACTCAACACTCATCAGACCAGAATTTTACATATAACTTAAAAACATCTGCACATAGACATAGGCCACTGACAGGCCACTGTTTGTGGAATCAATTATTAAATAAAAGGCTAAAAATCTAAGTCAATGTTTCCAGACAAGATTAAAACCCTAAGGCCTCCTTCTTACTCCCTGCACATATGTATGTATATCCTTTCCAAGTTCACCACATTCTTTTTATTTTCTAAAACTTTCTTTCATCTTTTTATGACATCTTGATGAATCATAGACCTGTTCTTATTACAGAGAACCTCAGTGGAACAGGAGATCTAAGAACAGCATATATAGTTATGATATATAATTATACAATTCCATGTGTCTTTCGGGACCATGGAATCACAGACGTCAGCTCGTGAAAGTGGTCAGAAGACCACCCATGACTTCCACTTTCTTAAATAGTAACTTCATTTTGCAAACTGCCATGTAAAAAGCATGTATATTAAAGATGAGCATTTTTCCAACTGAACCCTCTGATATCCAAGCCTGTGGAAGCCATGGTCAGTTAATTAGAAAACCAATGGCTTATTTTTGATCATGGAATAAGATTTGTTCTTGAATTTTCAATGTGGATTTAATACCACTTGAAGAAAAAAATGTATGCCCTATAAGAAGTTTAACAATGCTGGGCGTGGTGGCGCACGCTTGTAATCCCAGTACTTTGGGAGGCGGAGACTGGAGGATCCGGGTTCGAGGCCAGCCTCAGCTCTCTCTCTCTCCCTGTGTGTCTCTCTCTCTCTCTACTTAGTGAGGCCCTCCGCAACTTTGTGAGACCCGGTTTCAAAATAAAGTATAAAAAAATAGGGCCGGATGCGTAGCGCGGAGGTAGAACGCCCCTGGGTTCAATCCCCGGTACCGCAAAAAAAAAAAAAAGAACTTTAACAAGAGCAAATAACTTATGTCTTGTTCAGACTTTTTACACTCCACCTCTTTATAACTTCTCAGAAAAGACATAGAGGACATTATCCTGTAATTGAAGGAAGAAGCCAAAATCACCATCCTGAACTATAACACTGTTTAATAAATGACTTTTCTGATACTGAAGGATCCGGGTTCGCGGCCAGCCTCAGCTACTTAGTGAGGCCCTCTGCAACTCTGTGAGACCTGTTTTCAAAATAAAGGATAAAAAATAGGGCTGGGGGTGTAGCTCGGAGGTAGAACGCCCCTGAGTTCAATCCCCGGTACCGCAAAATAAAAAATAATAAAAATAAAAATAAATGACTTTTCTGGGCTGATATTTTCTTTGAGAAACTTAGATTAGAAATATGTCAAGCTCCCTTCTACCTTTTGAATGCTATGTTCTGCCTATAAATTAACATTTTTTCTCTCTACTACCCTAGGAGGATGGCATACGAATTATTTGTGTTGCAGGAGGGAGTTTTCACTTGATCTATGATATTTGATCTTGAAGCAGTGCCTCTGTTCTCCTATGAAACACAGAAACACAGTGGATACCAACCACACTCAAATTTTTTCAAAAGCAAGATTTTTTTCAAAAGCAAGATTTTTTTCAAAAGCAAGCATCAACCCTACTAAAAGAACAAGACACTCCTTGGTAACAATTAAATTTTCATTAAGCTTAAAGAAATATAAATCTACTTACCTCCAAAGGGTGAATTATTTAAATTCTAGGAAACTGATCGCCAATCATTCATTTTATGGAGATGAGCTGCAAAGAGGAAAAAGCAGACCCTGCCTTCTTCAACAATCAGCACAAGGTCCTCAGAGGGAAACAGGACTTGGGAGGCCAAAGTCGTATGTAGAAGTGACGGTTTTTGTGGTACTAGGGATTGGACCCAGGGGCATTCTACCTCTGAACTACATCCTCAGCCCTATTTTAGTTTTTATTTTGAAATAGGGTCTCATTAAGTTGCCAAGGGTCCTGCTAAGTTGCTAAGATTGGTCTCGAACCTGTGATCCTCCTGTCTCAGCCTCCCAAGTACTGGGATTACAGGCATGCGCCACCACGCCTAGCTAAAAGTGACTTTTATGATCACTAAGGTTAAAAAGATGTGTTAACATCTCAAGTTATTAATGATGAGACATTAAACTCATTTATGTTTACCAGGACTTTTTTTCACTAGAAGAAAGCTTTAGATTTTCTTTCACCAAAATCTTCAGCAAGATATTTTTGTTGATGTTTGTTGGCTGCAGAGAATACATATACTTAGATATGTTTTTATTTTATTTTTTCCAGGGACTGAGCATCTATCCAGATGTGAATGGCTGTTTGATATGTGGTCTTGACTTATTTCCTCTGTCGGTTTCCCTCAGCCCCAGAAATGGATAATAATTCATTTGTTTGATATAGAAAATTTGGGGCATCTATGAAATATCTTCAGCTATGCTAAATAAATATTTTCCAACAGCTTTCCCCAACACATGGGGTTATGGAAACTTTGGTCAGCCCAGGATGACTTTAGACCAAAGGGTTTGCTCTCAGTCTGTCTTGCCACAGAATGTCCTGAGTTCGTCTTTTCTTTTTTTTTTTTTTGCAGTACGGGGGATTGAACCCAGGGGCGTTCTACCTCCGCGCTACATCCCCGGCCCTATTTTTTTATACTTTATTTTGAAACCGGGTCTCACGAAGTTGCGGAGGGCCTCACTAAGTAGAGAGAAAGAGAGAAAGAGAGAGAGAGAGAAAGAGAGAGAGAGAGAGCTGAGGCTGGCTGTGAACCCGGATCCTCCGGTCTCCACCTCCCAAAGTACTGGGATTACAAGCGTGCGCCACCACGC